>JAASFY010000006.1:0-86024 GCA_023334035.1 Globisporangium okanoganense | reverse complement strand
TCGGGTGTTTGTGTGCGTGACGTAGCAAAATGATGTCAGCTGTGGGATTTGAACCCACGCGTTCGAAAACATTACGACCTGAACGTAACCCCTTAGACCACTCGGGCAAACTGACGCGTACAAACTCACTCAAATCACACACACAAAATAAGTACGATTATAGACCGTGGCTATGCTGAGGGCATATCAAGGGTCTGTGAGCGGATTAAGCTCCTCAAGAGCTGTTTGCTGTTGTGTGGAAGAGTGTTGTGGTTGTAAAGTGGGGAACTATCCATGGTCCCGGCCGGGTGTGAGGAGCCAGTGGTGAACGCCGATATCTTACAAGAGTATCTCATTTGCATGCATTTCATCTTGCAATTGCATGGGTATAAAACCGTACCCCATGCCTCCTTTTTACGATGACATGACTTTGGCACCGGTGGGTCGAGCTGCCGGCAGCAGCAGGGTTCTTCTGGTCTCGACGGTGTACCTCTGGATCTGTTCGTACACCAGCTTGATCATATCGTCGTGGAACGGCGACTTGCGGCGCTGGATAATGGCTCGAAATGACAACAGCGGTTGCCCACGCAGCTTGCGCTCTCTCAGCCACACTTCCAGCTCCTCTTTCTTCATCACGCGGTAGCAGATCGACTTCGGGTTGAGCGGATCCAGCTCGTCTCGGTACGGCTGGAGGCAGCTCATGTCGTTGTTGCGCGCAAAGATATCTTCCCAGAAGATGAACCAGAACGTGATCGCGCGGTGCGAGTGGATGAACTTCATGCGCTTGTACAGGAAGTCGAGCGCAGGGCGGTCGACGCTCGGCAGCTTTTTCAGCAGCCGACTCATCTCCTGCTTGTGTAGGTACCTCTCAAGCGCCGAGCGCGACAGGTAAGGGTCGTTGTAGATGGAGAACCAGAAGCCGTCGCTGAGCACCTGGTTCGACTCGTTGTGCTTCTCGATGAGCTGCTGACGGTACCGTCGATTCTCTCGCTCGAGCACGGTTAGCTCGTCGCTCCACTGCGTCTGCGTCTGAGCAAAGATCCGCTGGAGCTGGGGGCTCTCGAGCGTCTCGTGGGTCAGGCCGAGGTGGTCGTCGCCCAGGACAACGCTGCGATTCGTCTGGCGGTGCGCTTTCTTCGTGTGCGGAGAGATCGCGTCGCCACAGCCGTCTTCGTAGGTCATGATCACTTTGAAGCCGGCGGCCATGGCGCGGTTCTCAAAGTTCGAGCTCACTTTGATGACCCCAAGCGTGTAGAAGCACGTGAACTCCACCTTGCTGGTGCGTGTCTCCGTGTCACTGTGGGCCTTGCCTTCCGAGTCCACGTAGGGTCGGACCTCGACTGACTCGGTGATTTCGGCGTGCTCCTGGCGCGAGTACGGGAAGTTGATCTTGACTTTGCGAGAGCTCAGCGCACGCAGCTTCTGTCGCAGCAGCCGCTTGCTCATGATCAGCGGCGAGAAATTCACGAAGAGGAACTCACTGAATTTATTGTCTCGGATGATCGCCTCGTCCTTGGCGTCGTCGTACACCATGATGCAGTGGAACGGGTACGGCTGGATGTACATCTTGCCAAAGCACGTCTTGGAGTCCAAGTGGCCGTCGCGCGCACTCGTGGGGTCGTTCCAGTACACGTCCACGCCTTCGAGCAGGAGCCGCGCCGCCATGCGCATGTTGGCGATGTACTCGTCGTTCTGGCCTGTATAGTGTCGCTTGACGTTCTGGACCCCCGACACCAGCACGGCCCGCTCGAGGGAATCGAAGCGCTGGACCAGCTCTTCGCTGCCACAGACAAGGAGCGCGCTCTTCCAGAACGCCTGCCACACGCGGCGCTTGGCCTCTTTCTCGAGATCCCACTCGGGAATGAGGTCTCGAGGAAGCCCGTCCTCAATGCCACGCATCGTGTCGCTGAACGTCAGGAGGCCCAGTGAGTTCTTGATCAACTTGCGCGGGCTTGACGCTGAGAAAGAGGATCGCGGCCATGAAGATGAAATGCACGATGTTAAAGATGTTGACGCAAGTGACAACGATAGTTTGCGTGCCAGCGGAGACGGAGAAGCCGATGATTGCGCCGCCGAGACACGTCACAAGGGCGGCGTATTTACCGTTGATGTCCATGATCAAGTCGATCGGGTTGCTGAACGGCTTGGTAGCCCAGAACACTCCAAAGATGACGCAATAGACAAAGAGAGTGATGATGCTCCGTGGCTCAGGCTGCGGGAACGCCACGAGCGGCAGGACGAGCGCGACCTTGAACAGCATCTGCCAGACTTTGTAATAGCTGCACTTTTTGCCAAAGCCCGCGTACAGCGACCGGTACAAACAGCGCAGCTGTGCTGGGTCCTTTGCGACGAGCCGAGCATACACTTTGTCGTCAAACGACACCTTCAAGCCGTCGAGGTCGTAGGTCTTGAGCGGATTCTCGAGCGAGCCGGTCGGTTTATTATCTTTGATCGCGCGCCAGAGCAAGATGGGGAGCGGTATCGTGAACGTGAGAAGGAGCCATACTGCTAAGAAGACGAGGAATCCCCACGTTGAGTCCCTATACCGCTTCTTCATCAGCGCAGACGCCGATACCGCGTACGTTACCTTGTCATTGTCAAAGTCCACGTCACCTCGGGCAGCTGCAGCAAGAATTTCGATCGCGAGCCGCGTCAGCGGCAGATAAATCGTCAGACACGCGGTGATGGCCCACTTGACACGCTTCTGCTCGGTCTGCACCAGCTGGACCCACGTGGCGCCTTCGTGGCCGTGGCGGATCTCGTCCGAGCGCTTGTGCAGGTGCCGTCCCGAGTACCAGAACCAGAGGAAGCTCACGTACCCAGCGCCGACGAGCGCGAAGAGCAGCGTGTACGTGATGTCCGTGAACGAATCTTTCCTGGAGGTGGAGAGCTCAGGGAGATTGGCCGCCATGAAGTTGAACATCGCTCGGAAGAATGACTGGATGCTGTTGGACGAAGACTCTTTTTTGCTTTCGAGCATGGGGCCGTAGAGGTTCGTGAAGAAGAGCCCGACAGTCTGACAAAAGTCACGCAAATCTCCACTCGAAGCAGCGGTGGCAGCATTGCGATCACCACAGCACAGCTGCCAGCGGTCACGTCATTCGCCATCTTTAGGAAATCCTCTTCGACTCGTTCTCGCGTGTCTGCGAACGCCCCTTGGAGCCTGCTGAACGCTGCTGTCTCGTCAGGTGTCGTGAATGCCGAGCAGTACACGTCGATGACGCCTTTCTTCGTCGCGAAGCTTCCGTGTTGAGTTGTGCTCGTAAGTTGCTCGACGGATTCCTTCACTTGGGATGCAAATTGCGCGATCTCACTCGGGCTGCAGCGAGGTGACAGTGGGACTGGAGCTCCTCGAGCTGCTTGTCTATGAGTTCTTCAGCTATGAGGCCAGCATGGAACTTGAGCTCGTTCACGACGTTCGCAGCGAGCGGTGTTCCTCGCTCAACCATTTGCTTCATGCCGTCGCGCAACTCGGTGTTAATGCCAGACGATCGAGCCATCGATGAGCTGGACGCCAGCAGGAGCATGCGGCCGACCGAGACCTCGTTCTCGCTCACGCTGCTAGTTGAGACCATCGCAGCCGAGGTTCCGCCCTCATCATCAACATCAGCAGAGCCTGGAGCAGCTGGTTCAGTCTGTAACTCAATATCGCCGACGACGATCACCACACCCGGGTTTTCGCTGTCACTGGCACCATTCGGTTCTTCACTGTCGCTCACCTTCTCAGCAGACTGCACCTTAAGCGGGGTTCTATTGTCTTCCGCAACGCCAACATCGGCAGAACGATCCGTGCCTGGCTCTTCATCATTGCCGTTCGCTGATTCATTCGCTGCTGGAACTTCTTCCTCGACCGGCGCACCTTCACCATGGTTAGCAGCGCGCAGTTCTTTGCTCACCCCGCGTTGTCGTCCGAGATAATTGAAGTTGGATCCTCGCTCTCGTTATTAAGCTCCTCGGTCGAACCGCCAGCTCCACTCGTGTCCCTCTCATCTTCTGCTACTTTTCCATCAGCGTCCTCATCCAGCGTGTCAATGCTGTCTGGGAGCAGGCTGCTCGTTGAGTCGTGGACGACTGACCAGAGCACCATGAGCTCAATTGATGCCCCAGACGACGCTGCAGCTCCGATAGCGCGTCGCAACTCATTCACTTCGTCCTCTGGCACCCCCGGAGCCCAGCGCGTGAGTGCACCGGAGGACTAGAGCTCGTCGATCAGCAGCTGTAAGAGTGGGACGCCCGTCTGAGCCATGCGCTGGATCGCACCTCGGCAGTCGGGAAAGTTTTGCTAAGTCTTCTTCATCCTCGAACACGCGAAGGAGAGCCTGGCCTGCGAATCGGATCGCATCTCGTGGCGTACGCGCGCTCATGCCAGAGTTATCGCTCTTACGATGACAGGCGGGCGATCAGTCGGATTCGCGAATGACAGGAAATGGGAGACGTCTCTCTGCTTTCCAGTTGTAGCGACAGTGGAAGCTCTGCTCGCATCTAAGAGTCGTTATCACGCCAAGGAGAAGCAGTTAGGAAACCTCCACAATTCCAAATCCCAAAAGCAGCGAACCGATAGTGTAACACGTCAACACCCGAGCGCGCCACAGCCTCTGATCAGTTGGCTGCTCTCGTTCGCATTGCCAGCCAGCCGTGCTGACATCGGGCTGATCTGGATCTTCACCGCCACCTGAGAGCACGTTGCTTTATCACATCATGGACGACAAAGTCGAGTTTTATGAGCTCTATTTGCCGCTCCAGTCGAAGCAGCAGCTAGTCGCAGTTCGCTGAGCTTGACCAGCGAGCGGAGGACGTCAGCACAGGAGGAGTTTTGACCGCAATTTCGTGCAGTTGCTGGCGCCTCACACTGTTGGGGGTGGGGGTGGAGGGGGGGGTGGGGGGGGAGGGGTCAAGACCTGAGCACTTTCAAGTAGCGACTTTTCTTAGACTGCGTTGCAAAATCAGAACCCACGATACTTGAACAGATTGGTCTTTCACTCCTGGTATTGAAAAAAATAAAGTTAACCTCACGGCTTGGTGCTTTACGAAAGGCGATAGAGAATAAAAAAAGCATTTCGCAACGAAATAGAGATATGTAAGAGCTGATCCTACACACCTTCCCTTACATGACGGCGATGAGCTGCTTGACAATGTTGTTGTAGAGCGCTGCGTGGGCGCTTTCGTTGTGCTTGGCAAGCTTGCGGATCGCCAGCGCCAGCGCGCAAATCTCCGAGTCAAACGGCGCCAGCGACGCGTGAACATCCATCTCCGAGTGCTCGCTGGACTGCGCGTTCAGGATCGTACTGTACACGCGCGCAGAGAAGAGGTTGAAGACTGGGTTCGAGGTGCCGAACGCCCCGTGGAGACGCTGTTCAAGCGCCTTCAGCTCCTCAACAACACCAGAGTTGTGCGTCTTCTTCTCCTCAAGCACGCGGATTTCCTGGACAGCCTGGTCCACCAAGTGCGAGCCCGAGATGCCAGGAGAGAGCAGCAAATCCGTGAGCTGCTGGCCGACACGACGGTAGAAATCACGCGGCGCCACCAGCCGACGACGAGCAACATACTCTTGCAGCACGACGAGCAGGCTCAAGATGATCGTGATGCGGTCCATCGAGTCACGAAAGCCGCGGATCCGGTCGACGTCGAAGCGGAAGGTCTCAGGCCACATACCTGAGGCTCCTTCAATATGCGTGCTGACCAGCGTCATCATGGAATGGCGAAGGAACTTGGAGAACGCAGCCGAGTCGTATCGCGCCATGCAGTCCTTCTCCTCGGACGATAGCGTCGCCCAGTACGACTGCATCTCGACCGCCAGCCATTTCTCCGTCATCTCAAAGCGCACGCCCGCCGAAAGCTTCTCATGCAGTTTCTTTTGCTCGTACTCGACGCCGTGACGCTGTAGGTACGCGCCCAGCATGCCCATGTGCACGTTCATGAGGTCAACGCGGATGTCCTCGACTTTCTGTAGCGCAAACGCCAAAAAATCGACCAGCACGCGCACAGCCTGATCGGGAGACCTCGCTGCAGACTGCAATGCCGCAAACTTGTTCTCAAACGCCACGAGAAACGCGTGCGTCGACTCGTTTCGAGCGGGAGCTTCAGCGCGCAGGATCGCGTGGACCACACGCTCACAGCGCATCTTGATCTCGACAAAATTGTCTTCCGAGTGCTGCATCAGCGCTTCAAGCACGCCAGGCTGCAGCGCGATGTTCACGTCCTCAACGAGCTCGGGGCGCATGTGCACCACGGTCGCGAACTGCACGCGGAGCTCTTCAGTGCGGGCAACGAGCGTCGCGACGTCGTTCGCAGCGATGACTTGGTCCCAGAAGGCCTTCACCATCGAGTTTCGGATTCTCGACGCCAGCGACGACGCAGCTCCACCGCCAGACATGTCTTCTTGGCCTTCAGCCTGGGGGATTTTGAACTCTGGGTTCACGATCAGCTCGTGCACGAGCTTCTCGTCCGACAGGAACGACTCGATCTGGGCTGGCGGCAGCTGTTGTTGTTGCTGAGTCTCGTAGTTCGTGTTGATTGCTGACGGCTCGTCGGTCTCCTGCTGCTGCTCGTCGTCATCCGACGCACTGGAATCCGAACCACTCATGTGCTCATCCTGCTCAATGCTGCGCTCAACCTCCTCAACGCGCGTGACCGTGTCGTCCTTGCCGATCACCTGCGCCAGTGCGCTCTTGAGCTGACTCAGCTGCTTCTCGGTCTGGAAAACGAGCTGGTGCACGCCGTCGCCCTCGAGCGCAGTCTGCTTGGCCAAGTACCGCTTCTTCATCCTGTAGATGTCGTGGTACGAGCGCAGCATCTCGGTCGCAAGCCGCTCGGCGTCGCGGTCCTTCCACTGGCAAAACGAGTCAAAGTAGAACGCAAAGTGCGCCTCGAGTCGCGCCACGCAGGTCTTGAGCTCGCGCGCCGTGCCGCTCTCGAGCAGCACAAAGATGCGCAGCATGTCCTTGTACGTCACCTTGGCCGCATACGCGAGGCGGTCGCACTGGCCCGACTCCATGATCTCGCTCGGGTGGAACGCAATCATGCCCGCCATGAGCAGCACGCGGAACGACGCGCCCTTGGTCCGCGGACTGCTGCTCGAACTGTCTTTACCAGGCGACTGATTGCCGGCGGCGCTGGGCAGCAGCACGCGCAGCACGGACTGCGCCGAGCGCGCGAGCTCGCGGTCCTGCAGCAGCATCATGCTCGGCTCAAAGCCTTTGGTCGCGATCTGCTGCCAACAGCGCACGACGCGCTCGACGTGGCCGTTGATCGCGTGCAGCGAGCTCGCGTTCTTGCGCGCGTCCACGTGGCGGCGGTACCATCGCTGGATGAACTTAGCGCGCGCGACGCGGTCCTTGACCGATTCGACGCTCTGCCAGCGCTGCGAGAGGCGGCGCACCATCCGCTGCGTCTGCTCTTCGCGTCTGCGCGCGGCCTCGACGAGCTGCGCCTCGAGCAACGTAAGCGCGCGCTCGCTGCGCGTTTTCTGCACCTCCTTCACGCTCTGCACTTTCTTCTTCACGTGTGCGACGCGCCGCTTACACAGCTGCTGCGTGTGCTCCAGGTTGGCGCGGCGCCGCTGGCGCGCGACCTCGACCTTCTCGCCGCTGGCGCGCCGCACGCTCGAGAGCTCCTCGCGACGCTTCGCGTGCTGCTCTCGCGCCACGCGCTGGGCGTGCAGCACGCGCTCGCGGGCATTATTCTTGCGCTGGCGCTGCTTGGACACGCGCACCTCGGTGGCGCGCGCGATGCGCGAATGCATTTGCGCCGCGAGCTGCTCGTTCGTGGCGCCCAGGGCGTCGGCTGTGGACGGAGGCAGACAGGAGGCGGCCTGCTGCTGCTGCTCGTAAGCGCGCGCCTCCAAGCGCAACTGGCACTTGCTCTTCTTCTGGTTCACCATTATTTACTGGGTATTGAACTAGCTGATGGTGGCTGGAGTTGTGCGCTTGGTAAATTCGAGACTGAATGGGGTCAGAAGGAATGGAAGAATTGGTTGATACTTTGGTATCGCCAGCAAGTCTTGTTTGTTTTTGTTTGTTTCGGCTTGTTTGTTTGCTTTTCCAGCTGGATGGATCCATCTGCAAGGACGGAGGAAGAAAAAGTGTCACAAGGTGGGGACGGATGTCACGATGATACTTGAGAGGTTGTAATGCGTTTGCAATAGAGAACGCAAAGCAAGTGACTGCAAGTTTAGGGACGATCCCTCGCCCAATTGAGGTGTCGAGGAAGACATTATTGAGAAGAGAAAACATGCGAAGAGAAAGAAAGTTGACATTTAAATCTCATATAATGTGTCAAGCCTCAAATAGAGGGTTTAATTGGCGCACCCTAACATTTATAGTGGCTCTATAGGACAAAGTAAAAGGCTTTTTGTGAAATAGTTGACATACAAAGGTAAATAAAATCGCTGAGAATGTTTGCATTTTCCTGTGCTCTGATTGGCTAGCTTCATATCAGATTCAGCTTTTCTGATCTGAAGCCTGTGGCAACAACACAACACGACACAACATTCTTACTCGGTAGAGAACTGGATCTGGACTCGGAGCTTCTCGCCCAATGCGATCCGCACACCGTTCTCAATGGAAACGATTGCTGCTGCTTTAGTTGCTCTCTTGGATGGAGAATCTAGAGATGTTGGTGGTGGTGGTGGTGGGAGTCGACTGTGAAACTGGTGCAGCAGGTCCATGAGCTGCTCAAAGTTGTCGCGCTCCTGGGCTGTAGCGCTGAACATCAGGTAGTCTCCAACAGTTTCCGAGTCGTTCGAAGACCGAGTTGGCTTTGCAGGAGAAGATTTCGATGGAGAGCTTGTGCTATTGTCGACAGGTTGCTTCGTTGGTGATACTGACGACAATGGCGCGACTTGTCGTGTGGACTTTGTTGGAGACTCGGAAGTCGAAGGCTGAAGCTCGTGGATAAACCTGAGATGCAAGAAAAACGCAAACAAACACCTTCAGTCCTCAGCCTTTTTTTTAAATCGGGATATTGACAAACCTTAGAAACTCGGAGTAGTTGATCTTGGTCGGCGAGCTGCTTGGTGAGATCGCGAGGAAACGCGTGAGGATCTCGATCGCCTGCTCGCTCGAAAGCTTCAGAGGCCCCGATTCCCCTCGAGCCACGTGGAGGAATTCTGGCAAATATTTTCACAGCAAAATGAATAATTATTAAAATTTGATTAGCACCGCCATCATTGATGATAGTATTTTTTTTGTTACCTCGCTCGGAAACATCGCCGCGTTTGACTTTGTGCAGCTTGGCGTCGTATTTCTCAAAGCGGTCCTTGAGAAATGCACTCCACTCGGCTCGTGAAGTTCTTAAAATTGGCAGCAGACCGAGCAGGAAGCGCTTAAGCTTGCGTCGCTCGCGCGAGAGCTGCGGATTCTGACCGTATCGCCTACAAAAAATCACACAAAATACATTTGTTAGAATTACAAGAAAGTGGTTAATATAATTGTTGCGTTTCCCATACTGAAGGAAGCTGGTGTAGTTGATGAGCCCATCGCTTGTACGTGGGAAGCGCGAGAGGATCGAGCTCAGCACCGCCGCCGAGGTTTCCACGCCGCATTTCTTGAGAATGCGCTGGAAATCTGACAAAGAAATCACACTTTAGTTAGTTATACAGAGTGCTTTGAAATCATTAGGCTAGCCTCATAGAACGGACCTTGTTCACGGAGAAACCCAGATTTGGTGCTGTCGATCGTCTCAGCGTGCTCAAGGAAGCGCTCGGCGCCAGTCAGTGCTGATCGTGGTGTGTCTTTTGTTAGTTCACCATTGCTGTTGTCACTCGGTGGCTCTTGCTGGCAGAGAAATATCTGCAGTCGTTTCTCTGCAGCGAGGAAATCCGCCCCGAGGTTGTTGATATTGCTGCTACTGGTTTTCGAATGCTTTGCTGGTGAACGTTGCTGTCGAGAAGCAGGAATTCCAGTAAAGAACGCGTCGTCGTCCTCTCCTTCACTATTGCTACCAGACGAGAGCGAGACGTCGCTGTCCAGGTTGCAGATCACGCCCATCTGCTCATAGTCGATCCAATAGTGCCTCTTGTGCTTCTTCTCGTGGCTGGTGACATCACCATGATGCTGTTGTTGCTTGCCACCGTATTTATCGTCGCCTTGGCCTCCTCGCATGCGGATGTTCATGAGCAGAAACTCAGTCTCAGACTGACTCAGTGGCGACTTTAACCGCGGCAGAAACTGTTCCGTGAACACGCGCTCATCCAGGAACCCTTCGCCGTCCTGGTCCAAGTTGAAGAGCGTGTCCTGAACACCGAGGAACCCATCGGACTTGGCGCCAAAGACGCCCCGCATTAGCTTCTTGCGGATGCTCTGTGTCAGCAGCCGCTGCACCTCGAGTCGCCTGTCGACACGGATTCTAGGCTTGGCAGCAACAAAGTCTTCTTCACCTCTGTGTGAGTTGTTCTGTTTGCGTCGTCGTTGTGAACTTGAATTACTTGCAGCTGTGTGTTTGCGTGGAGAACGCCGCTGGCTTTGATCGAGCGTTGCTGGCGTTTGCGTGACTCCACAGCGCGTGAGCTCTTTGCAGAACGCGACATAGTCGAAGCGGCTCTTGCTTGTGAGGAAATTGTCGATGAGCAGGTCGAAGTCGCTGTTTGTTGTCACGAAATAAGCAAAACCCACACAAAACAAACAAACACACTCGCTCGTCAGCATCATACACAACGCTGAAATTATCCGAACCAAAGGACGTCGTCGCGTACATACGCTTCCGGTGCTTGGACGACACGGACTCACTCAAAGTCACGAAGGCATCCCTATATCATAGACCAACATGGATAAGTGTGAAATCGCCATCGTGAAGTCTTCAACGAGGTGAACTATACATCACGGACGCATCACACTCACTCAATGTCTGCGATCGCGCCTTTGTTCCTCGGATCTGCTTCCTGGAATCGCTTCAAGAGATTGTCGATCGCTGCGGACCGCAGTGGAGAGCTGGTGCTGCCTTGTAGCGCTCCATGCAACCGCTGTAGTTCTTTCTCAAACTCGTGGCCGCTAAGCTCGCTCTCGATCCTGCTTGGCGCGCCTTTCATTCCTGCCAAGCACTGGTGAATGACCTGAAAATATGAGCAAATTGATTTGGTTTGGGAACAACATCTTGAAACCACCGGCGCAACTGTTGAGTTGAAGTTTTCTGGAATGACTTTATCGATTGCAGACTAAGGAAAACCAACCCAGTTGGCTGGAGGAATTCGACCGAGAGATTGTCGAAGTCGACCTTGACCGATATTTTCTTCAGGATGTGTTCCGGCGTGTTGTTACCGCCGCGGACCTCAATCTCGTACTTGAGCTCCGTGAGCGCTTCAATGAGCGTGTAACCACCACGTAGCTCCGAAATGATGGACTGCATTCCCTTCACACTCGCCAGCTCCTGCTGTACGAAGGCACACTGAGTCGCTTGGTCCTCTTCCCACTGCTGCGTCCACGCCACTTCTGACAGCTTGTCCGCAGCGGCCAGGTTGAAAAGCTTGCAGAGCGAGTCGATCTCTGCATGGAGATCTTGAAGTTGTTCAGCGAGCCGTCGACGCGACGCCATCTGCGAGAGCATCGTCCTCGCCGCGTACTTCTTCAGCACATCCAATGCATTTCCGATCAGCTTGCCGTACCTCGGGCATTCTGCGAACTTTTCCTCGTCAGTGGCAGTCTTCTGGATCGCAGCAAACATGAATTCGAGCCGCTCGTGCAGTCGGTGGAAGAGCACGTCGCCCTTCAGCTCTTTGCAGCGGCTGTGGAGGGTGCCGAGCGCATGCGCAAACGTCCCGCCAACCCCAGGTATGATGTAGTCCGCCACCAGTTCGCTCATCCTGCTCGCGGCCATGGCTCTTCTCGTTGCTGGCTGCTTGTGGCGCGTTTCCCTGTTAGCTTGCAAACGCGCAAGGAACGAGAGGTCCACTTCAAGAGTGGAAGTACCGACAAAAAATATTGGTTTACAGACGAATACTACCGGATACCTTAATGTTACCGGCAAAAACTACCGGCTACCGCAATGTTAAATAATATTTTTTTTGACTTACGACAGGTCCCAAAAAATTGGAACCGAAAACGCAAATCTTGAATGCACCAGTTAGCCGGTTTGATGTCGGTTATTTATTATGAATGCAATGAGGTAGCCGGTAGCTTTGCCGTTATACAGATGATAAACCGGTATTGACAGTTTGAGAAATACCGGTATCGTCAATTGTGCCAAGACCGGCGAAGAAATCCAAGCTCAGAGGTGTCGCTCAGATTCGGTAAAGCTCTGCAGCTTCATTGAGCGAAGCATATTGCGCGTTGGACTGACTACGCGTAGAGTGGCATGCAATGATGAAATTTAACGTATTACTCCGTATAACAGACTGGGTGAGCACTAACTACTTACTTGCTCGCATTTCCTTGCGAGGTTCACCCGACTCAGCTCGACTTCTCCTACTGGCGCCACAGGTTGTTGTTCTCCAGTGGGATCCACACAAGCTTCAGCAAACCTGGGTGGTCCTGCACCTGCGAATAGAGATTCTCAATCGGGACCACCGCCGTGCCGGCTCCTGCCGCAAAATGACGCGCTGAATCACTGGAACCACGGATGGAAGTTCAGCCGCTCGAGTTTCAGAGCGCTATGACAGTACTCAGCCATCGAGTACGGCAGGCACGTCGTGCCAGGCTCAGGCGAGCCAGCCAGGTCAGACTCCACTCCCAGCGCCGCCATTTCCGCTGCCAGAGCCGCTTACTGACAAGGCTTTCAAGCGAGCGCTGCTCGAGTATGGTCGTGACCCTGAAGCATTTGAGCCGCTGGCGCTGTCGCAATCGCCTGCACAAGCTCGGTCACGAACTTTCAGTCAAAGACCAAGGGCAAGTCTTCGTATTCGTGGGTCGCGATCTCCGCGATCGCGTCATAGAGATGCTCGCCTCCATGATACCGCAAGACGTTTCTCAACTGCACTTCTCCTTCTCTGGCTTCGTGATACTGCGCCATGCTCGCAAAACTGTAATCAGTGTTGTTCGCTTGTGTTTATGTTGGTGCAGTTGAGCCTTGCTGGGGTTGTGAGGCAAAAATTTCTGGTCAAAGATCTCTGATCGATGGGAACTGACGCCAATAAGGTCCTCCAGTTGGCATGAGAGGCTGTGAAGATTTCTTCTTTCGAGTTCTGTTTTGAGAATGGGTATTTTCTGATTGGAAGCCGGAAGATGAGTTTTCTGTGGAATGGGAGAGTGTCACGCGAGTCGCTCGACACTGAGACTCGACTCTGCGGTCGCAGTATCACAGCGAACCTGAGATCCAAGTGCCACGGGTCGCAGACGGCGACCTTTGAGGCCACGGCGATCCTGCGAAGCGCTGCCACGAGTCGTTGGCAGTGACTGCTCAGACGCGACTGCTTGAGACCGCTCGGTTGCGCCCCAGAGCTCATGTAGGTTTAGTTGCAGTCATTCTCAAATTCGATCTCTTTAGCGAACTTAGCCCTCCACGCCACTCCCGCGACGGAGGCGCTTAATGGACCCGAATAGAGATTGCTCTGCGCCCCCGATCGACAATGGTGACGGAAAGGCTCTTGTCATTTTTAGGGAGCCTCGCATCAATCACCACCATCGGCGATGACAATCCGTGAGTGACGGAATCGAGCGGAAAGACATTCTGATATGCGAGCCAAGCCAGACTATACAGCTAGGGTGCTTGGTCCAGCTAGTTTGTCACCGTCGTCTAGACCTCCCTAGAAATCTCCCAGATCCAGTACCTCCAGTTTCGAACCTCAGCTTAACGACCAAATCCCCCTGCTCTTATCCAACCAACTTGTTTCAAAATCGGTCGTTATCACTCTTCATTCTCCTGTCTACCTCTCAAGACACCACGCTATCACTCTTGCAGCCTGCCCACGGCCTTGCTGGACTCGACAAGCGACTGGAAGATGCCGTCCTTCTTGTTGAGCAGCACGGCGGGCGAGTCGAACTCGCTGACCTCGCCCTTATCGAGCACGAGGATCTTGTCGCTGTCCAGGATCGTCTCGATGCGGTGCGCGATGCACAAGACGGTCTTGAGGTCAAAGCTCTCCTTGACGGTCAGCTGGATGAGCTTATCCGACTCCTGGTCCACGTTGGCCGTGGCCTCGTCCATGACGATCACCTTGCTCTCGCGGATGAGCGCGCGCGCGATGCAGAGCAGCTGGCGCTGGCCCACGGACAGGTTGTCGCCCTTCTCGGCCACCTCGTAGTCCAGGCCTTTGCCCCAGGCGCTCACCGTCGCGAATAGGTGGACCTTGCGCAGCACGTCCCAGAGCTCGGCGTCGCTCTTGTCGCCGAACGGGTCCAGGTTCATGCGCAGCGAGCCGCTGAAGAGCATCGGGTCCTGCGGGATGATGGTGAGCTTGGCGCGCAGCTGGTGCACCGTGATGGTCGCGATGTCCATGCCGTCGATGAGCACGCGGCCGCCGTCCAAGTTGCACTCAACCACGCGGAAGAGCACGCTCATGAGGCTGCTCTTGCCCGAGCCCGTGCGGCCGCACACGCCCACCTTCTCGCCGCTGGCCACCGCGAACGACACGCGCTTGAGCACGAGCTCGAGATCCTCGCGGTAGCGCATCGTCACGTTCTCAAACACGACGCTGCCTGTTTGTGGCCACTGCGTTGCGAGCGTCTCGCTGTTAATGGGCGAGCGCGTGTGGCCCTCGGCGTCGAGCGACTCGTAGTGCGCCACGCGCTCAAAGCACGTCATGATGTTCTCCGTCATGGTCACGAGCGTCGTCATGCGCTGGAATGACGACGTGAGCTGCGCCGCGTACGTGAGGCCCAGTCCGGCCACGGCCGCACCCAGACTTGCCTTCGTGGCCACGGCCAGCAAGGCCACACACGTGATGATGGACGACACGAGCCAGTCCGTGCGCATGGCGAACCAGCGCGAGGACGATTGGAACGCGAAGAAGAACTTGGCGTTGTGGTTGAGCAGCTGCTCGCACTTGGCCGAGAAGGACGCCGTCATGCGATACGACCGGATCGTCTCGATGCCGTGGATCGTCTCCGAGACGAGGTTGAGGAACGGCGAGCGCGTGATGCCGTCCAGACGCTTGAGCTCGCGCGCCGACGCCTGGTACACGCGCGTGACGAACACGAACACGAAGCCCAGCGGCAGGTACAGGATCAACACGTACGGGTTCGTGGCCGCGCACACGAGGAACGCCGAGCCGATCTGGAACAGGTACAGCAGCATCCACATGCTGAAGTACGGCAGCGGGTTGTCCACCTGGTCTAGGTCGCGCGAGAACCGGTTGAGCACGCGGCCCACGGGCGTGACGTCGAAGAATGTTGTCACGGGCGCGCACAGCACCTTCCACATGTACTTGAAGTGCAGGTTCGCCGAGCAGCGCATGCACATCTCCGTGTAGAACACGCAGCGCACCAGCACGAGCGCCGAGGCGAAGGCCACGAGCGCAATGTACACGCCCAGCGCGGTCTCCTGGCTCAGGTCGCCCGCTTTGCCGTTCGCCCACTTGCTCAGAAACCAGTCGCAGAAGAAGAGCGCGACCTGCGCGAGCGTGAAGAGCACGACGATCGTCGCCGCGACAAAGTAGCCGTTCCAGCCGCAGCAGTCGAGGTATTTCACGTACGTCTTCCAGTTAACCGACCCGATGAGTCGGTCTTCTTCGACGATGAGTTTCTTTGGTGGCGGCTTTGCTGCTGCGTCGTCCTTGCTCTGGTCCCCAGCAACAGCAACTCCGAGTCGTGAGCCCGTCATCGCCACATTCTTCACACGGGCGTCATCCTCACCAGCCGAAGTGGCTTCATCAAGGTCATTTAAAGTGGCTTCGATATTTTCAGCATCGATCGAGCCGCTCGTCTTCTTGCGGGGCGACTGAGCCAAGAATGGGAACTCGCCACGTAGCGTCGTTAACGTGCCGTCGCCGATGATGCGGCCGCCGGCCATGACAATGATGCGGTCCGCGTACTGAAGGAAGTGGTAGTGCGAGTTGAGCACGAGTAGTCGCGTCTTGTCCTGTGCGATGCCGTTCAGGCCATCGACAAAGACCGAGTTGGCCACGTGCACGTCGAGCGCACTAAGCGGGTCGTCGAGCACGAGGAAGTCGCACTTGCGAGCTCTGTACATGGCTCGTGCGATGCTCACGCGCGCCTTCTGGCCGCCGCTCAGGTTGATGCCACGCTCGCCGATCTCGGTCGCATCACCCTGCTCGAGCATCTCAAAGTCTGGCACAAGCTGGCAGGCCGCGACCACGTTCTTGTAGTGCACGGCGTCAAAGCGCTCACCAAAGAGGATGTTCTCGCGCAACGTCTGGTTCTGGATCCACGGCTGCTGGCTTGAGTACGCAAACTCGCCGCGCACGTCGCGCTCGCCTTTTGTCTGGAGCATCTCGCCCAGGATCGCGTTCATGAGGCTCGACTTGCCGCTGCCAACTGTGCCCACGATGACGGTGAGCGAGCCGGGGGTGATGGTCAGGTTGATGTCTGATAGATTAGGTTCGGCCGCGTCGTGGAGCCACTGAAAGTCGGCGTTCTGGAGTGAGATGCTCTGTTGCTGGTGGCCCAGCGCGCCCTTCTTGCTGCTCTTGTTCTCCTTGTTCTCCTCGACCTCGTCGGCGATGAGGAAGTCCGAGATGCGCTTGGTCGACGCCGCGGCCTCCGAGACGTACACGGTGGCGTTCGCAAAGATACTGAAGGGCATCTTGCACGCGTTCGAGAGCGCGAGGATCACGAACGCAGTGGCGACGTCCAGGTCTTTTCCCAGCACGAGCACGTACGTGAAGAAGCACACGGCATTGAGAAACGACGGCGCGAGGAACATGAGCACGGCGTTGTACAGCCGCAGGTAGTTGTACTTGCGCATGAGTGCGATCTCATTGTCGCGTACGTTGCGGATCTTGTCGGAGATGGAGTGCTCCCAGCCGTAGAACTTGATCACGCGGATGCCCTGGAGCACCTCGTTGGTCACTTTCACGCGCTCAGCGCTCACTTTGGCGATCATGCGGCGGTAGACGCCCACTTGGCGCGAGGTTGTGAACGCCAAATAGATGATCAGCGCGATTGTCGCGGCCCCCGCGAGGCCCACGTACACGCCCATCTGCGTGCCAATGAGGATGCACACGACGGTGAGCATGATGGGCGAGATGACGCTCCAGAGCCCGACGCTGTAGGCCTCGAGCAGTCGCTCACTGTCGACGCTCGCGAGCGTCACGATCTCGCCCGAGTTCATCGTGCGCCGCGCCGTGGCCGAGAGGCGCAGGATCTTCTGAAACACGCTGTTGATGACGATCATGCGCGCGTTGCAGCCGGCGCGCGCCGTGAGGAACATGCCCGAGTTGATCGCCGTCGCGCCACAGAACGAGATGGAGCCCAGCAGCAGCGCGAGGCCGTAGCCTGACGAGATGTTAAACACATTGGGCTTTTCTTCGAGGAATTGGAGGATCGACTTGATGAGCATGGGCTGGAAGACCGTGAACGTCGCGCTCGCCAGATGCAGAAAGATTGCAAGGTTCATCGTGTCTTTCGTCGCATTCCAGAGGGCGACATTGAAGCGCGGCTTCTTTAATGACCGGCCACTATCAGTAATAGATGCATTTGTTTCATTCGCCTGGGCGGCACGCTGGCGCTCGGCCTCCCACGCAGCCTCGAAGCGCGCCTGGAGCGCCTGGGACTGGTCCATCTTGGGCAATTCCCAGACGCTCGTCTCCTGCAGTGGCGTCTTGTACCCACGCTGCAGCAGCGGCTGCACCCACCAGATCGTCGTGAATGACAGCCAGTTGGCCGTGTCGAGCGGACTCGCATTGCTTGTGCTGTTGTCATGGTCGTCACTATCGTCATTGACCGCAGACTTGCGCGGCGAGGCGGCACGTGGCGTCGTGAGCTCGTGGAAGCTGGTCTCGTCGCCTGCTGGGGACGCTGGGGGCGCGTGGCGCACGAGCTGCGCGCTCGGCTCGCTCATGCTGCTACTGCCTGTGGCTTGGTATATATGACGAAGTGGTGCTGCTTGCTGTCAGTGAACGCTTCGGAAGCGACTTGCTCAAGGGGACGAAAGGGGATGGGCGCGTGCTCTGAACACACATCAAGGATGTGACCATCTGATTGGCTCAACGTTGTTCACAAGAGCCGCTTTTGAAGAGACGCGATCACGAATACGAAGTCGCACCCTTGGTCTTCAACTGGAAGTTCGTGGCCGATTTTGTGCAGGCGGTTGCGACAGCGCTGGCCCAGGCGGGACTCCACTCCCAATGTCGCCATTCCCGCTGCCAGAGCCGCTCACTGTCGAGGCTTTCACGCGAGCGCTGCTCGAGTATGGTCGTGACGATGAAGCATCTGAGCCGCTAGGCACGACGTGTCTGTCTGCTGTGCTCGATGGTGAAGCAATGCCACGCTTCTCTCAGGCTTGACCGGTTGAAGTTCCATCCGTGATTCCAGCGAGTCATTCATTGCAGCACGGAGTGCTGGAGGTGCCTCTGTGGCCCCCCATTGCGACTCTCTATTCGCAGGTGCAGGACCACCCAGGTTTGCTGAAGCCCGTGTGGATCCCACTGGAGAACAACAACCTGTGGCGCCAGTAGGATGCGACGGGAGGCAACGAGCGGAGGCTGGATCCTCTGATGGTGTAAGCTTAGCGGTAGAATGGAAAAGTGATCGGGAGTTCTGTACCGGTATAACATTACAAAATAATAATAACCGATTCGAGCCGGCGTGAGACCGGCTAGCTGGTATACCGGTTTTATATACCGTCCCCACGGTCTTCATCATGTTTGGAAGCTGGCTGGTCGGTCGCTCACACATCTCTACAGTCGCTGCCATACTCGGAGGGGCGATGTGCTCTCCCACCGCATGTACGAGCGGCTCGAAGTCGTGTTCACTGCCATCCAGAAGACCGTGCTCGCAGAAGACAAGCTCACTCACATCACGCGCCCCAGTGCTGAACTGAACACGAATGCCCAAGACCTGACCATGCGAGCGGCTATTATCTAATTTTATTCGCACGATCGATGTTGCTGGGCGGTTATCACTTGCCCCTCCACGACACAGCTGAGCTCCTTGCTTGTCATTCCAGTCAGTATCTCAAGCCTACGAAACAAAGCATGAGCGTCCAGGCTCCTTCCGCAGAGGCAGCTCAGTACATCGGCCGCGTGCTTCTCGACGTGCTTGTGAGCGATAATCCACAGGTCGCGAGCCTCTCGAGCGACTGTAAGCAAGCGCTCCAGCACATGGCGGCGACCGGCGCCGCACTCCACCCGCTGGCGATCGAGGAGCTTCACCACTCTGGAGCGCTCGCTCAGTGCGCCACTCGGGCCTCTCTCGTGAAGCTCAACGAGTTGCGAAACGCTGTTGGCGCTGCGGCCTCTTCCAGCGCAGCGATGGAGCTCATGGTGCTCTGGTCGGTCGTGTACGAAGCCACAAAGGACGTCCTCTCTGATAATTTCGAGAACTTGAAGAACGTCGTGATTTCGACTGCAGCGACCAACGTCGCCGATTTGAAAGACAATACTGAGCCAATTGGTCGCCTGCTGTTGCTCGCGTTCAGCTCGTCGATGGCGCTCTCCGCTCAGGTTAGCGCTGAGCTCCAGGACGGCGTGAAAGACATGGCTGAGCGAGGCACGCCACTCGCTGCCAACGTGCTCCAAGAGCTCAAAGCTCACAGTGCAGCTGTCGTGGATGCGCTTCCAACAGACCAGCTACTGGAACTACAGACCCTCTGTAGCCACTCCATTGGCTCGGAATGGAACGATATCCAGCAATTCGCATCGCAAACTCAGCAGCTGTCAATGGACCAAACCGCAAATGCTCAGCTCGTCCAAGTCGTACAGAGAGGCGTCGTGGACGTGTACAACTCGCCGCTGGCCAAAGTGATCGTGAATGAAGGCTTTAGCAACCTGGATAAGGTGTTCACGGCGAGCCGGGAAAGTGTCGAGAGCAGCATGACAGGGCTGCTCGGTGGCCTGAGCGTCGGCGTGTGCACGTCGTTCCCCGCAAGCCTGCCGCCACTGCTGCGGTTTGAGATCCTGCGCGACTTTTGCCAGACACTCAGTCTCTTCTTCACCAACCTCTACGGCACGGTCCTCGAGAACCAGGAGGACGCGCGCTTTGTGCGCACGACCCAGGCGTTCTTCCGCGCGATCTACAACCTCGTCTCGGTCGACTTTGCGGAAGTCTTCCGGCGCGCCAACCACGACAAGCTCGTCGATGTCGGGTACATCGTGCTGCTCGTGATCATCGCAGGCGGGTATGGCTGCTACCTCTGGTTTGTCTTTGTCGGGAGGCACTTGCACAGGAGCGTAGATGAGGTGCGTCACGGCCACGAAGGCACGACGTGGGCCCAGCTCGCGCGCACCCAGCAGACGCGCGTCAAGCTCTTCACGTGGGTCATCACGGCGTGTCTGACGATCTATCTACCGCTCACGAGGCTCTCGGTCGAGATCCTCGTCGCGACGGTCTCCGGTTCAGTGAGCACTGTGATTGGTACATCCTCATCGACGACGCCAAGCTCATCGCTTCGCATTATGGAGCGGTATGGAGACCACCCAGTCTGGCCGTTCTTACAGGCCTTAGCTGGGACCCTCCTCGCCACGTTCACGCTCCCACTGCCATTTTTGCTCGTGCGCGCGATCAAGGAGAACAAGCCCACTGGCTCGCTGGAGAATGCGGCCATGACCTTCGACCTCGACGGCGAGCAGGTGCCGTTCGACGAGAAGGTGTACGCGCGCCTCGTGGCGAAGGACCCGGCGCAGCTGAGCTGTCCGTACCGGTCGCTCTACGCGGGCTTTGAGAGCAAGTGGAGCTACTACAAGGTCTTCCAGCTCACGTTCAAGGTCGCGCTCATCCTGCCACTCGTGGCGATCCCTCACGTGGGCGCGCGCGGGATCATCACGGCGGTAATCTACAGCACCATCGTGCTTGTGACATCCTACGGCACGCCGTTTAGCGACCCGCTCAACGATCTCATGGAGATCAGCGGCAAGGTCGCCGCGCTTGTGGTGTGCGTCAGCGGTGCGATCCTCGCGTTCAGCAGCGTCGGCACCAAAGTCCAGACACTCATCGGTACAATCGTGAACCTCGTCAACATTGTGAACTTGGTGATCATGGTCGGCATTTTCCTCTTTGGCATGAAACAAACGCGGCGAATCATTAAGAACTGGCTAGGCACGCTCACGTTCAGCGACACGGTGCGCGATATCCAAGACGCGCCATCGACAAGCATCATCCCGCACTGGGATCTCAAGAAAGAGGCCAAGCACCGCGTGTGGCAGGCGTTCTGGAAGAGCGTGCTGCTCTCCCTCAAGGACGAGATGGTGCTCCAGCGATTCAATTCCCTTGAGCACGCGGTGCAATCGTTCGGGATCCAGGACATCAGGCGCCACTGGGACGGCCAGCGTCACGAGTTCATCGCCCACATGCGCAGGGCGGCGCGACTCATGCTGGAAGGTGTCGATGTCTTCTGGAACGACATCTATGGGACGATCGACGGCCACTTGGACTCGAAGACGGGCTTTGGCAAGATGTACATCAAGCCGTACCCGTTTCACTGCGTCATGGTGTACGACGACGCCAAGGACGAGGCGATCATTCGAGACGCCAAGCTCAGCGCGTTCCTGTTTCTCAACTTCTCGCCACTGGTGCTCACGAAACGACTGCTGCGACAGAAGCTGCGCGCTCTGGGCGCCAGTGGCGTTCAGATCCACTCCCCGTTCTCACGCCAGGAGCAAGTGTCCGTGGAGGACGGCACCGAGACGACGTCGAGTACAGACTCGAATGGCAACACCACGACATCCACGAGAACGCGGTACACGAATGTCGAGTTCACATGCTTCTACACTCTCGGCGTCATCAGCGTGGGTGCAAATTCCAAGGACCACGCCATGGCCGATGGCTTCAACGTGCTTATGATCTACAGAGACGGGTATGGCGACGCCATCGCGCCGCACACGGGCAAGACGCACCACCAAACAAACCGCGTCGCTGCCATGGGCCCGGAACACATTGGCCTGACCCACGAGATGCTTGAAAGTCCCCAGTTGCAACAGATTTTTGTCCAGACCCAGGTCCATTGGGTCCCAGCGCTGACGACCTTGTTGGACGAGCATAGGGTCTACCGCCAGAAGCTTATGGACAAGCACAACGATTTGAACCAAGTACTAGGCGATGGCTTCTGGTTCTTCGTCTACAACAACCCGTACTTGCCGCGATCTGCTCTCGAGCGGTACCTACAAGATGAAGAGCTCAATCCGCTGATTCGAGACCTGCCGAGCGCCCAGCGAGGAGCTCTCGAGTTCTTGTACAAACGCGTGGACCTGATCAACTCCCACAACGCAATCAGGCTCTGGTTTGTCTTCTGGGACGACGTGTTTGCGCGCAATGGGGACATGACGCGTCTCAAGCCGTTCAAAGCCGAGCTGGACCCGCTGGAGCCAGCGGCGATGTGCTATCGCGTCATGAAGCGCGAGGAGCTCGAGTCGTGGCTCAAGGAGCGCAAACTGCGTGGGAGACCCCTATCGCTCCTGACCCTTCTGCTCTTTCGCAAGACGCTGTTCCACGACAAACTCATCCAATTGCTGTACGAGCAGCTCCAGCGATTTGCCGAGCCGGACGAGATAGTCGCCGACAAGAGCGGGTATGTGCACGTTCAAGGCTCCAGCAGCAACAGCCGAGTCATGCCATTTTGATACCCGCTAATGTTGAGTTTGCACTCCACCAACACTGTGAGGAAAGTTGGATTGTTGTTGGTTAGCGAGGAGCTCGCTGACGATGAAGAGTGCAAAGTGCTGTTCATTCGGTGGTGACGAAGCTTCGAGACCTCGTGCTCGACACCAGAACTCTGGACGTGGAGGAGAAATCCGACTTGGCGAACCACCACATTCGGAAACTGGAGTTTGCACTCTAGGAACGCTGGACGACGCAGCAGTTCTGGGAGGACAGTGCTCCTAAAGAGATCGTGTGCTTGTCGCTGGCTCAAGCTCAGCGGATACGAACCAGACATCGTACGCTACTGTACTGCGCCATGAAATCGCCACGGTGACCCAGCAACTGGAGCAAAGCGAAGCCTAGGAGACTGCAGACCTAGTGGCTCCTGTTTTGCAACGGGTGCGGCCATGACATTGAAGTCATCCATGAAGGAAATCAAGCGCTGGTCTCAACTGAGCCATCCTCATGTCGTCAAGCTTTATGGCGGGCCTCGCAAAGCTCAGCGACTTTGGTTTGAGTGAGATAAGGGTACACAAGCTGGTCGGTTATCGCACGGGGCTCCCACTATTGGTCCGTTGGAAGGCGCTCGAGTGTCTCGACACTGACCCTAGCGCCTTTGACTCGCCGATTCTCGAGGCCAATGTGTATGCACTGGGCATGTGCATCATTGAAGCTGTGACTGGCGATGTCCCATGGCGAGTGCTGGCAGTGAGCGACGACGATGACGAGCTGATCATCGACAGTCTGCTCGAGGTTGTTGGTCATCCAAGGCCCGAAGGATTGTTCTCGGACGACCAGTGGGCGCTCGTGAGCGAGATCTCCAGAGTTGACGTCGATGAGCGCATGGACTTAACTGTGGCGATCGAGAAGCTCCGAGAGCTCGCAGAGCAACAAGACGAGCAAGATGGTGAAGATTCTCGATGGGTGTTTGTCTCGAGCGAGAGTGAAGAGAGAGCTCAAGTGAGAGAATGACTGACCTTCAGTCCAAGGTCTAAATCCCCACAAGCCAGTGCCGTTGGTACTTAGTTGTTTACCCCCCCCCTCAACGACCACTACTGTCCACGTTCCTCTTCATCTGCTAGCTCCTTGAGCTTCTCGATCGCTGTGCTGAGCTTTATCCTGTCGCTCACATGGATCTGGCCGAGTCCACTCACGAGTTCCCACTGCTCATCTGAGAACAATCCCTCGGGTCTCGGATGACCAACGCCCTCCAGCAAGCTGTTAAGGATCGTACTGTCCTCAACCGTCGCTCCCCACGGTGCGTCTCCAGTCACAGCTTCGATGATGCACATGCCCAGCGCATACACATCTGCTCCAAGCTTGAGCTTTTTGAGCTGTAGCGTATCAATCTCGTTCGAGTCGCTGGACTCCATACGATCCAGTGCAGTCCATCGAACCGAGCTGGCGACGACTGTGTGGTAGCCTTTCATCTCGCGAGCACGGATGACGCTCAAGCGCGAGTCGCTGAGCTTGGCGAGGCCGTCTGCACCTATCAGCAGGCTGGCGCATCTCACGTTGCTATGTTCAATGCTGAGGCTATGGAGGTACTCGAGTCCAAGCGCCACCTGGTAGAAGAGCCGCCAGAGATCACGACGAGGCTTCTCGTTGCTGCTTTGGTCTTGAAAATGGTCGACAAAGTTGCCGTTCGTGGCGTCCTCACAGACTAGGAACATGGGAATGGCCAGGTGGTTCCCACCGTAGAGCTTGATCACGTGTGGATGGCTCAGTTGCGACCAGCGCTCGATCTCCTGGACAAACGATTGCTCGACCTGGTTGTGCACGACGTGCAGGTGCTTGACGACCACAGACGTCGCTCTTCTCCCCAACGTACCGCAATGCGCCAAAGTGTAAGAGCCTTTGGCAAAGCACTCACTTGGACACTCGACCTCGTAGCTCGGGATGAACCACTTGGGGACCACTGGTGGCGCTCTCAGGGTTGTTACACTTACAATGGACTCGAGTACCCAGCGCATGAGCTTGAGGTGCTCTGGTGTATTGACAGCTTCCTGGGTCTCAATCTCGTACTTGAGCTCCATGAGCGCTGCGAGAAGCGACCGGCTGGACATCTTGGATGAACTGATTATGTTCTCGACGGCATCTTGGATCAGGAGCTCCATGAACGCGCTCTGCCGTCTCTCTTCTTCGCCCCACTGCTGCTCTCTCAGTGCAAGCGACGACACCTCATTGTTATAAGCGTGTGCTGCTGGGTTGAGTCGCTTGAAGAGCTCGTCCATCGCACAATGGAGCTCCTGGAGCGCCTCGGCCACTCTGCGGCATGCCGCCAGCCGCGCGAAAGGCGGCTTGCGCCCGTACACCTTGAGCAGTTGTAAAGATCGCTTGAGCACCTTGACGTACGCCGGCAGCACCTGCTGGGCAAGGTGTACCTCGGACTCTTTGCGTTCGCCATCACCGCCACCTTGAGTCTTGATGAGGAGCTCTGTCCACAGAGCCTGGAGCCGTTCAAACACGCTGCAAGATCGCGTTTCGTTCTCGACTTCGCGACAGAGGCCGTCGAGAACGGTGATGGCGGACACGATTGTCAGCTTGATGCCTGGGATGACGCACTCCTCCTCAATCGTCACGTGCGCTGCGGAGGTCGCCATGACTGGACACGGATGCAGAGTTTTGTGAGGTGTGGGCCGCTTGCTTTGAGAGACAATAGCGATTGAGGCTATAATTATATAAGCCAATGCCATCAATGCGAATCACTACGGTCAGCCCCACTGATCTGAACCCACGTCGCCAATCCGAATCACCCGATGTAATTCGGATTGGCGATGTGATTCGGATTAGTGATCTATCATTTGTATATTGTAGGTATGTGTATAGATAGGTACACATGTGGGTATACCGGTATGTAATGCTGCATTATTTTCCATTTGGGTACAGGTGTCGGCGGCCTCTCTCACACGTCGCAGATTATCAAAAATGGTAAACTTTGAGTGGCAGTTTACTCGCACCCTCTATAAATGAATGCACTTCTCATCATCCGATACAAAAGGGTTATGTATTGCCACAAGTTCTTTGTCACAAATGATGATGGCCTCTGCATTCTGATCCCACAAAATAATCAGCTTCACGTCATTTCATTGGTGGAAAACACGCATCTTAATACTACTACCACAACATCCAAAGCCATGAGTGTTTGTCTTTCAAAAGAACAATCATTCCAATCGACACATTTTTGCCACCGACTGAGGTGGGCGTGTCAGTTGTTGTTATCGCTCGTCACTCACTGCACAACTTGCCGTCTCGACCGCAATCAGAAATGCTCGCGACCACCCGCCTGCGCGTTCTTCAGGGTCACACACGTACTCTGCTGCAGCTACAGCCTCGTCTTCTATGCGTCAGCTACAGCAGCAGCACTGTGGCTAGTGCCACCGAACCTTCCGCTGATGGTGACGCACTGGCTGCTGCGAGAGCTGCTCGTAGAGCTGCCCGTCGAGCTGCGCGCGCCGAGCCTCGCGCCATTGAAGGCACCGTGCCGGTACGTCACTGTGTGCTTCAGTAGCTAGCTGGCTGGCTGCATGTGTAGCTGTGGTTTGATTGGTTGGCTGACGGTTTGCTTCGTTACGTGCTGCTGTGTTGTAGTACTACGAGCGCCATTTCGTGATTGTCGACGCGCAGGGACGCGCCGAGGACTGGCCCAAAAAGCTCGAGTTCTCGGGCCACATCGTCTCGTCCTATGCCAAGGTACAAAATCACTATTATATCCACTCTCATGCTTGTAGTGGTCGTGTTTTCAGGCAACTTATCGCGGTCCTTTGTGTCTTTTTAGAACCTGTTTGCGGTCGAGGGCCTTCGCGGCGGGGACCCAAAATCCAGTCCACTCAAGATCACGGCTGCGATCCCATACACTGGCGCTGAGACGTGTGAGAGCCAAAATGCGAATGGAAATGAGCAATTAATGCCAGCCGAGGCGCACGATGTGCTCGTGTTCCCAGACAACATCCGCGTGCACGATGTCTCGCAGGCCCACAGTACGTGGTATCTAGTTTGGCTTATTCTGAACCCCCAGCGCCCGGCTTAATGAGATTCTATGGGAGCTGACCTTGCTTTTTTTTTGTGTGTTAAATAGTTGAGGCTCTGGTCCAAGAAGGCGTTCACAATGCGGAAAACCTAGCACCAGCGCTTGAAAAGCTGTACGTCTTTATTCATTTTTTAATTTTATCAAGTTTTCCGATATGACTGGCGGGCTCATTAGTTGTGAACGCTGGTTTATCTACAGGAACTTGCGCCAGTCTCCTATCGAAAAGGGCTTCCACATGTTTGTCTGTGCACACGCCAACAGGTAGGCGCCATCGGCACCACCATCATTTACCAACATGGCCACTCACCTAAAACTATTCTTATTGTGACCATGTCAATTCCAGGGATTTCCGTTGCGCCTGCGCTGGTCCAAAGCTCCTCGAGTGGCTGAAAGAGGTCGCCAATGAGACCAGCAACAACAGCACGCCACTGCACCTCTGGTCGGCAAGCCACTACGGCGGCCACCGGTACGCGGGCAACTGCGTCGCGTACCCGAGCGGCGACTGGTTCGGCCTGATCAACTCCAAGGCGGACGTGCAGCAGATGGTGGCGGCACTCCAGGACGACGAGCCGCTGCGGCTGCTCAACCACTGGCGCGGCCGCATCCGGCTCTCCAAGGAAGAGCAGATCGAGGCGCTCAAGCAGGTTGTGGACGGCAATGGAGATGCCGAGGAACAAGCCTAGATCTGGTTATCTTTTAAAGGAATTTTGAATACAACATTTTGAATATATTTTGAGTTTATTTTTAAATTCTCTACTGGCCACCACATAGGTCTAAAGTTCATCAGCACTATGACGGTAATTATACTGGTTTGATGACCCATCTAAGTTTTCCAATTTCTGGAGCTTCTCGTAGGCTTCTTGGATCTTGTAAAACATTTTCTGGGCGTGGACGGCGTCGTCGCCGGCGTACTTGTCCGGGTGCCACGTGAGCGCCAAGCGCTTGTACGCGCTCTTAATCTCCGCTTGGCTCGAATTTTCCTGTTCTTTCAGGCCCAGCACTTTAAGATATCGCTTGCGTCCGGAAATGTCGATTTTGGACTGGAACGTGCGCCACTTGTGCTCGAATTTGGACTTGCTCTTGTCCTTTTCCTCGTGCTTCTCTTGCTGCTGGTGCTGGGTCCCAGCGCTTAGGATGTCCGTGAAGAGATCGTAGAAGTGCTTGAAGAGCTCCTCGGACCTCAGCACGTTCTCTGCAGCTTCTGGGAACGACTGTGTGCGCGTCTGGCCGTCGACAACCACTGTAATCTCCCCATGGAAGAACACGGCGGTGCCCAGTGCCCCCGCGAACGCACCGAGCAGTGCGTAGTACATTGCGAGCGTACGCCACCAGCCTGGTCTCTTGTGTTCCGTAGCACTGGTCTTCTTCGTATCTGGGTTTAGCTCCGCCGGTGGAGTTGAGCTATCGCTGTCGTCAAGCAGATAGCTCCACGAGCGCGAGTACCAGAAGACGACGATCCCGAGCAGCACGGCCGAACCTTTCGCGCTCTTGTAGTTCTGCTGCGTCACACCATCTCCCATTGCAAACGCGTAGTAACCAGCCATTTGAACGCCTACGACGATCAGAGCCACACGTTTAAACGACGACACCACTTGCTCGTCGAGCGCGAGGCCCGTGAACCAGATCCCCCACGCGGCGCCAACGGCGAAGAGCACTTCATAGAGAACCTCAGGCGAGCCGCGCGGGAGGAGCGACGATGCGATAGCGCCAAAGACGTTTGCGAGCGCCATCTGGATCCACAAAACGAGCCACGCGACCGGCGGCTTGCGGTGGAAGCGCTGCTCGACGGCCTTGAGCGCCACGAACTCGCTCTCGCGGTTCGCCTCGGCCACGAAGCTCGGGATGCAGAGCAGGTCGCGCCACCAGCCGAGGCCAAACATGTTGAGCGTCGCTGTGTGCAGGAACGCGGCGCGCGGACGCCCCAGGTAGAGGTGGTGGAGCCCCATCCAGAAGCCCACGAGCCACAGCAAGTAGGCCACGGACGCGTGCTTGCGGGCCATTCTTGATGCTTGGTGGCTTGGTGGTGCAGACTGAATTGTGACGCGCGTCAGGTGGGTCAAAGAGGTTGTACTAGTATAGGTTTGCAAATGCGAACGCTCTAAATCCGTATCGATCAAAAAACGACAAAAATGACTATTTCGCTCATTATTGGTACATTTTATATCCGCAAGTGAGTTTAAATGCGCAAAACTAGTTACCTCCTTATAGTCAATATTGTAATATTGTTGAAACGTGTGCTCAAAATACCTTTCTAAAGTGCGATTCAATCATTATGCCAGGCATCGTGACGACCTTCTGTGCTCAACATAACGACACTCAATCCAGCAACAAGCACCACCACGACCAGAGCGCAATGAGCACCGCCAGCAGCAGCGCACTCGCCACAGGCAACAGCCTATCCACTAAAGAGAAGGAGCCGTTCAAGGTGCGCGCCGAGTTGTACGCGCCGACGCGGCTCGCACCCAAGGCCTACGCGCTCTTCCGCGCGCGGTCGCTCGTGACCGACGTGGTCGCGCACGAGTGCCTGCTGCTCGTGCTGCTGGCCGCCAAGAGCGCCATGCTGTCCACAAACCCAAGCACAGCTCAACTACCCCGCATTGGCATCCTGGGCGGCGGCCACATTGGCTGCGCTGTGGCCATGGCGCTGCTCAAGCACGCGTACCCGGTCGACAGGCTCACAATCTCAACGCGGCAGCCCGAGCGCACACCGAAATGCGAGGCGCTACTACCACAGAACGCCGCCGGTGGCTCGCTGCTGCCACAGTTCCATGCGATCGCCAAGTACTACGACAACGCGCGGCTGAGCCGCGAGAGCGACGTGGTCGTGCTCTGCATGCCGCCGTCGCAGCTCAAGAGCGTGGTGATCCAGATCAAGCACGCGCTGAGCGTCGATGCGGGGCCGCCGACGCTCGTGGTCAGTGCACTATGTGGTGCCACCCGCGAGCTGCTGCAGAAATCGTGTGGCACGAAACTTGTGGCACGAGCCAAGGTGGATGTTGCTAAGCTTACTTGTGGTTCTTGTAAAGGTGCGGACGAAAGTGGTGATGACCTGAAAGAAGTGGACGACGGTACTGCCTCAGCTGTTGGTAACGGTCCATCATCGTTTGTTGAGAGCGCTGCAAGAGAGCTTGGTAAGCACGCTTGCTTCAACCCTGGCTCCTATGTGTGACTTGTAACATCTACTGACCGATGATGTCATTGGTCACTTGTCCTTGAAGCACGTGAGCAACAGGATGTTGCGGCGCTGCTGCAGGTTCTGACCGACCTGAGCCTCTTGCGTCTCCGCGGTCAACAACAACAACAGCAGCCAATGAGCGATTCTCCATTGTTGGCCCAAGAAGCCGCACGAGAAGCGCACAGCGTCCTGTTTGGCTGGCCCTCGACTGAGGACGATGAGAAGCAACTGCGGCAAGAACAAGCAGGAGGAGAAGGTGGGGACGAGTGGCACATGGGCTGGGACGAGCTGCTGGCGGTGCTGCAGAGGATCATGCGCCGCAATGTGGATAGCGGAGCTCTCTAATGTGGACAGACCAATAAAATTGTTGTTCGCTGTCTCAACTCAGATCGTGAGAGACGAAATGGACACATGCCCCCTGTCTCTCCTCAATCAGATCGATCTTGTTTTTCTGACTTTGTGTGAGAGAGTGCTGTTGAGCTGACTGGACTGACACCAGCTGCACTCTGTGGACTGGCTCTCTGTTGCTTTGAGCTTGGCCGGATTGAGTCAGAAGACACTTCAATTGAGATCCGTCCTGCGTGCGGCAAGTTACATGCGTCGACACTTGCACCAAAGCAAAAATGCGAACTTTAGCGTCGACAGTTGATCTCGACACTCCGTTCATCATGGCCACTTGGGCCTAAGGTTCCATTTTCAATCAGCTTTCTTTCAGATCCACCATGCAACTCAGACGTGCTTAGCTGTCTGTTGTTCTGACTTCCTCTACCATTTGTCCCCACCATTTCAACGCTTTAACATACCACAATGGCGAACGCTTGGCCGTCTGTCTTCTCCGGATATGGGCTGGTTGGCCAATGCTCGCAATAGAAAGAAATATGAGCACCTTGGATTTGTTATTAGCGAACAAAGCAGCCAAAGAGCTCCGTTGTGATTCTCTGCCTCGTTGGTAATGCCTCGTGAGGCACTTTGGCGCGCTGACCACTCATTCGGACCACCTCGAAATTGAAAATCAAATCCAAATCCCAAACTGACTGGATCTGTCCCAAAAGTGACCGGATCCCATACAAACTCCAAGTCAAAACCTTTTTTTGAGAAGCGCTTGATGCCAGACGGCGCCATCTGCTCGGCGCAAAATCTCCTGTCCTGATGGCTCACACATCCTCAAAGCAGCAGCTCTCTCCCTTTTACTATGGGGCCACAGCACAGAGGACGACGCGCAAACGACGGTCCGGCTGTCCCACTCTTCTATCCCCCTGTTTTTGATTTTCCTTCTTTTTATTCCCTTGCTTGTTTAAGCCTGTTGAGTTGTTTTGAGCTTCTCGCCTTATCGCTCTCTCCATCAGACTCTCATTCGCCGATTCTCGACCAACTTGTCCAACCAACAAGTCCCCGCGCCAGCTACAAACCCGCCATCCACCAGCACCAGCACAAGCGCGCCACACACGACTCGCCTTCCTGTCTGCTACGGAGGACGCGCGTGAATCAATCCCTACCATCGACTCTACAGAACCAGTCGATTGTCCTATTGTTCCAGGCCGCCCTCACACAGATCCGCAGATAGCCAGGTCCGAAAATCCAACCTCACACAATGGCTGACGCATCGGGCCTCACCAACAACAACGCCACCACCATGGGCGACGAGGTCGTGAACCGGCTCCAGTCGCGCTTTGCGCGCCGCCTGCGGGTCGTGACCGAGCCCAAGCATAGCAACAAGATGCACCGCACGCGCACGCTGAGTGAACTCATCCTACTCTCGCCGCGCTCGAGTCCGCGCGTGACGCCGCGCCACAACCGCTTCGACATGGACATCGAGGTCAGCGCCTTCTTTGCGGACGGCGAGGGTGTGGTCGACATCCTCGAGGCCCGGCGCCGCGGCAACTTTTCGTCCGCGTCGTCCACGGGCTCGTCCTCAATCTTTGAGGAGACCGCCCCGGGATCGCGGTCAAGCGACCTCGCGAGCCACGAAGAAGAAGAAGAGGACGACGACGAGGGCAACCAGGAAACGCATGAGGACGCGGATGCGGACGAGGCCATGGAGCTCGTGGCCGACACTGCGGACCAGCACGACGAGAGCGAGGCCATGGACGAGGTCGAGCCCGAGGTCGAGCCGAGCATGGACGAGGACGAGTCCGTGATCGAGCTTGACCTCGTTGCCGAGCAAGAGCCAGAGAACGCGCACAGCGTGGGCGAAGTGATCGACATGCTCTTTGAGATCCACACGGCGCTCAAGACGCGCCACCTGGGTCAGCGCACGGCCGCGTCCGCACTGGCCGCGTCCAACTTGGTCTCTACGCTGGCGTACCCAGCCCCGGAGCCGATCCCGCGCGACGAGCAGCTCGAGAGCATCGAGAACACGCGCAAGATGCTCGAGTGCGCGATCTGCCAGGAGGTGTTCACGTCCGCGACCGAGGCCACATGCTGCGGCCAGATCTTCTGCAAGGACTGCATCGAGCGCTGGGTGAGCGAGCGCGGGTCCTGTCCCATGTGTCGCGAGTCCATCGGCTTCTCGCTGCTCGTGTCCTCGCGCCACGCGCAGCGCATGGCCAACGAGATGAAGGTTTCGTGCCCCTTCTGCTCGGACGCCATGAAGAAAGCCAGTCTCACGGACCACATGGTGGCCTGCGACATGGCACCAGTCGAGCCGCCTCCGCCTGCGGACGTGGCCCTTCGCAACATGTTGATCGCGACGGCACGCCTCAACACGGCGTTCCTGGCGCGGTTCCTCATGGGCCCGTCCCCACCGCAGGCGCTCATGATGCAGTGCTACATCCGCACCCGAGGCGGCGGCAACTACGAGCTCTACACGCAGGACACGGACATGTTGCTGTGCACGGCCGTGCGTCGCCGCCAGTACGACATGTCGGTGAGCTTCTCGATCTACTTGTCCAACAATGTGGACGGCAGCCACAACAACAGCAGCCTCACGGCCGCGGCCGCGGCTGGGACGTCCAACAACAACAACAACAATTCGATCCAGGTCGCGCGGCTCGAGAAGAACTACATGGGCTCGCAGTACACGATGTACGACACGTCTGGCGAGAACCCTGTGGAGCTCGGCGCGGTCCAGTACGCGGCCACGTTCGGCAAGAGCCCACGCCAGATGCGCGTGGCCCTGCCGCTTGTGGCCGAGGTCCCCGAGGTGGACAATTCTGCGGACAGCGCGCCGTCCTGGCAGGTCCAGCCGTGGCTGGCCAGCCACAAGGAGGACACGATCCTGGCCCAGGTCGAGAGCCCGGACCCGGCCAAGGCGCTGCACCTGATCAACAAGCCGCCCGTGTGGATCGAGTCGCTCGAGGCGTATTGCCTGGACTTTGGCGGTCGCGTGGCCGCGGCCTCGGTCAAGAACTTCCTGCTGTCGCACCCGGACGACATGGACAAGACGCTCATGCTCTTCGGCCGCACTCAGGACCGCCAGGTCTACTCGATGGACTACAGCCACCCGTTCACGCCCGTGCAGGCCTTCGCGATCGCGCTCAGCAGCATGGACTCGCACCTCGTCACCTTTGATTAGTGGGACGACTACAAGAGCCTATATATATTAGTTCAGAACCCAACCAGCGGATGCAAGAAGCCAGCCTCCCCGCCTCATAGAAAAGTGTACCACAAGATGTAACGAGTGTGTGTCTGTATGAAAAAATGTACATTACTGTTTCTTCCCAATGTGATTGTGTTGGCTCTTTCCTTGTTGAGCCGAGTCAATTGCATAGCACATCAGTCGTGTGCTTGCTCTGGCGCGAAGAGCTCAACTATCTGAATACGGATTCCTTCGCGGATGAATGGCTTGACAATTCACAAAGCACGATCGAGATCCACACGTGATGCCAGCATCGTTCTCGTAGTGATGCCAGAAGCGGAGAATGACTGGAGCTTATTAACGCACAGAGAACGATCTTTCTCTTTCGCAGATTGATCCTTTCGTCACGGAAAAAGAGAGTGACGACACCAAGCAATCAGAAGATACCAAGCAAGCAAAAGATATGCACACATGTCGCAGTTTTCACTGAACGCATGTGAACAAAGTGCTTTATTCCTTCCAATAAATAGTTTTTGAGCGCTCAACAACACGAACATTGGGCTTTCGATGGTGCCGTCACTTTTTCGAGCTTTCGGCCACTTTGGAGCAAAACTTGGTTGCAGTGCTGCAGTTGAAATGAGTTCTCCTTATTCAGCACCTGATAGAGATCGAAGCTCGTGTGGCAGCAGCTTTTGTTTTGTTTTGGCCACTTCTGTACAAACGTACAAATCTCAACACCTCAGTTTTTTTGAAAGGGAAGGCGAAAAACTCGGCGTGTTGTAAAATAGAAAAACATTGAAGGCCAATTTTGCAGTTATTGTGGAATGTCGAATATTGACTTCGCATACATTTACAAAGTAAATGCATTTGTGAAGAGAAATATATACAGGAGCACTATCAATTTCTTATAACCGATCCAATCATTTTAAAAGGGTATAAAACATGCACATTTTTGATAACAGCACCAACTCGGTGCAACTCTTTGATCAGGCAACCCAACAAAATGGCAACGGTGGACAGGCCATCCATCTGCTGCTCACACTCCACGCACCACGCACGCAGGGCCACTGACTTCCCGCTAAGACAGCAGCATCAGGAGCCCTCCTCTCACAACGCAACTCGCCTCGCGTTTAACCAGTCAACCCCCAGCATCACCAGCAGGTCTTCTCGTAGCTCCTCACGATGCTCTCGACCGGCGTCACCTACGGCGTGATGATCGCGACACTCGTGGTCGTCGCCATCTATGCTATCCTCGCGAGCCGCACCATGGACGTCCACTCGGTCAAGAACTTCCTCAGGTGCGTACGTGTATTTAACAACACGCGCTCGCCTGGTCTCTATTGTTGGCTCACGTGCTGTCTGTTGGTGGCTTGTTACTGGTCATTAGCGCCAAGAACTCACTGGGTGTCTTCCGCCTCGCATGGTGCTTCTTCTCGGCCGGCATGGGCTCCTGGACGCTCTTCTCGTTTCCGGAGATCGGCGTCATCGCCGGCACGTGGGGCGTCGTCGGCTATACGCTCTCGGGCGTGCTCGGCATGCTCGCGCTCGGCGTACGTCTCCCATTTCCTACTGTTATTTGCCATAGTAACTCGCTTGACTGACATGCTCATGCTGCCTTCTATTGATGTCACTCTAGTGGATCGGTCCATACACGCGTGAGCTCCTCGGCAACGGCGTCACGCTCACAGACTGGGTCAACAACGTACGCCACCACCACCACCATTTTATTTTCCACCCTCTATATGAATAACTCTAAAATCTCTCTCTATAATGACACCTACCTACACGTACAGCGCTTTGGCCGTCCGATGCAGATCTACATCGCGCTCATTGCGGTGTTCTACCAGTTCATCTCATTGGCGTCCGAGCTCACGACCGTCGGGTACCTGGCCACGATCCTGTCCCCAGATGCGGACCCGGTGGTGCCCATCATCTTCATCGCGGTCATCACGAACGTGTACCTGCTCATCGGCGGCCTGCGCGCGAGCCTGGCCACGGATGTGTGGCAGGGCATCGCAGTCGTCTCGCTGGTCTTCATCGTGTGCATCGCCATGGCGTTCCACGTGACGATCCCCAAGGACGCCTGGAAGACGTCGCACATCGCGGCGTTCACGACCAAGGGCTTTGAGACGCTCGTGACGCTCTGCATTGCCGTCACGGCCTCCAACTTGTTCTTCACGGGCTACTGGCAGCGCGTGTTCTCCGGCGCCGACGACAAGACTGTCTGGCGAGCCTCGCTATTGGCTTGTGCGATCATTATCCCGTTCACAGTCGCGCTCGCGGTCTCCGGAATGGTGTCGTCCCTCGCGTATCCGAACGGTGTCTACTTCTTCGCGATCCTGCTGGACATGGGCCGCTTCTGGCAGGTGTTGGTTGCGATCGTCATCGCGTCGCTCGCAAGCTCGGTCTGTGACTCGATCCTCGTGGGCATCGCGGCCGAGATCGTCGGCAACTTTCCCCGACTCTCGCTGCTCCACGCTCGAGTGATCTGTGTGGTGCTGACGATCCCAGCGATCGCGATCGCGGTCCAGAACTACGACATCCTCACGCTCTTCCTCATCGCCGACCTGCTCTGCACGGCCGCCGTGGGACCCATGCTGCTGGGCGCCTGGAAGCGCACGTCGGTTCTTGGAGCGCTCGTGGGCTCGGCCTCGGGTCTGATCACGATCTTCATCTGCGGTGTGGCCTACAAGGGCACGTTTGTCGGTGGCTTCCAGTGGTTCGCGCTGCCCGAGGGACTCTACAGCTACAACAGTATGGTGACATTCATCGTGACGCTCATCGTGCCCATCGCCGTGACCGTGGGCATCTCGCTCGCCGTGCCCAGCAAGGGCCCGTTCCGCAACGACTACCTGCCGGCCACGACCCCAATCAACGTGCCCTTTGCACGTCGAGTTTGAGGGGTTAACGAGCCATTCGAAAACCCCCAGCCAAGGCCTTAGAGATATCAATTCGATAGACTTAAACTCACGAAATCCCCACATACTGCTCGCTACTGGTGCATACTGCTCACTTGTAGCTCATGAGCGGCCACTTGTCCTTGTGCTCCTTCACAAATTCATCAAACGACCGCGGCTCTTTGCCCAGGAGCTCTTCAATCGTGTTCGTGACGTGGGCCTCAGCGCCACCTTCAAGCGCGTTGGCCATGGCGATGTCGCTCGCGATCTCGTCCGGACGCATGCCTTTGATCCAGAGCGACGTCTGCACGGCCCAGAGTGGAAAATACGAGAAGCGCACTCGCTGTCCGAGCCCATCAGAGAATTTCTTGGCCACCTGCTCATACGAGAGCGCCTCGGGGCCAGTCACATTGAGCTCCCCAATTGATTCCTCATCACTTGGGCCCTGGGCCAGCTTGACCACGGCCTCAGCCACGTCCATGGGATGCACAAAGGCCACACGGCCGGTCTTGACGGACACTGAGAGCGTGCGGCCGCAGATCTTCTCGTGCATGCGGCCGTGGAGAAACGTGTCCATGAGCGTATTTGGCCGCACAAACGCCACGTTCCCATCGAAACTGGCTCGCGACTCGCGGATTTGCTGTTCCACCAGCCAATGGGCGCGGCCGGACTCTACGTTCGAGTGTTCGCCCAGGAATCCCTGGGCACAGGAGACCTTGAGGATGTGGCTGAGCCCCACCTGCTTGGCTGCGTCCACCAGGTTGGCCTCATTCTCTACCATCAGCGGACTGCCACGAGCGCTATCGGGTGGCGAAGAGGACAGGATGACGCCGTCGCAGGCCTCCATGGCCTCGGCGATCTCCTTCGGCTTGCTCAGATCTACAAAACTGCTCTTCTCGGGGAGCAACTCGGGGAATTTGGCTCGCAAATCATTCACGAACGCGCGCTCAAAGAGCGGCTCGTTGGGCGCCAGCACGACGCGGAACGCGAGCTTCTTGCCTTGTGAGTGAGCTGCAGTTGTGGCTGCTGCGGCGGCTTGGAGGATCGAGAGGCTCAGCGGCGCCGACTGCGCGAGCGGCAGCAGGAACGTGCGCACCATGGTCTTCTTTCGATCGTTCCTCGTGTGTGTCTGTGCTTCTTTATACCGCCAGATCAAAAACGAAATCATGACGATTAAATGAAAAATATCATGATTTCGATATGGTGATGTCGTTATGATTGTTTCAGCAAAGTGTTTTTTTGGGGGCCCCACTACAGTAAGTACGAACACTTTCAAAAAAAGTATTGCAACAAAAGTTGAACGATCCCATGAAAGGTCGTATTGCCACATTCTACTAACCAGCTCGTCTTCCACTTAGCACTTCGAAGCCACGATGAGCTCTCCGTCGTCGGTCAAGGTCACCCCAAGTAGCGCCAAAGTCACGACCACGACCGCCACGTCGTCGCGCAACACGAAGCGCGACGTGAACGCGTCGCGGTCGCGGGCCTTTGGCGCCTCGTCCATCTCCAACTCGAGCCGCAAGGTCAACGGCGCGGGCGGCCAGGGCGGCAGCTCACAGTCGACGCGCGTGTTCCTCGAAGGCGCGGACGTGACGCCCCAGTCGCTGCTCGTGAGCCGCATCAAGCCCTCGACGTCCCAGGACCAGCGCAGTGGCAACAAGGGCAAGGGTGGGACGACGGGGACCCGTCGATCTAGGACCACCCATGGCGGTGGGAACTCGGTCATGGGCGCCAGTGTGATCCTCAGCAACGCGTCGACGTCGTCCCTGGACGACTCGGATAGTGATGTCCCCACCAGCAGCACTAACAATACGAACAACAGGAGCTCGGGCAATACGGCCAAGGCGTCCGCGGTTGTAAAGGTGAGTGTACCAGCGAGTCCGGTGGCAGTAGCCTCACCGGGCAGCTCAACGCCATCAGCTACCAACCAACAGAACGACGACGACGATGGCGTCGGGCCCGAGAGCGACGAGGCTACTCAGCCCAAGGCCTCCGAGCCATCCGCAACCGCAATTGCGGCTTCAGCCAACCAGCCAAAGCCCGAGAAGGTCCGGCGCCGACCAATCACGATCGAGTTGGCCGAGACGCCCACGATGATGGTCTTTGAGCTGCGCAGCGTGTGCGTCGGCGCGGACACGAACCACCACCAGGCCGTGGCCGCGCGCAATCGTCAGTACCTCGAAGTCTGCGCGGCCAAGAAAGGCAGCGACAAGTTCGTCGAGGGCCGCTCGCAGACGCTGCAGCTGGCGCAGAAGGGCAAGGAGGTGATGACGGCCCCGCCGGCGACGCGTGACGCCATGTGCGTCGCCACGGACTGGGACATCTTCGACTGGTACGTGCGTACGGACGTGTATACGTTGTGTATAGCCACGCGCGTGAGCCTGACGCTAGGTCTGTATACTTTTTGTACAGCGCTCGCATTGAAGAGGACAACCAGAACGAGCACGACGACAGTGGTGGCGTCGACATACCTTCCGCCACCGTCTCAGCCTCCAGTGGGACCTCCGGTGGTGGCAGCAATCTCACCAACAGCAAGTCGGCGCGTGCGTCTTCGGAATACGAGAACGGCGAGTTACAGCTCAAGCACCAGGTGGACGAGATCGTGGACGCCACGCTCGTGTCCCCCGGGTGTGTGTTGGACGTCGATGGCGACATTGTCGAGGACCTGAGGGCGCGGCAGCACGCGCGTACACGGCGCGTCAAGCACGGCGGTGGCGCCAACAAGTCCAGAGGGAGCCACCACACATCCAATAGCAGTGGCGGCGGCATGAATCAGGGCTCGCAGCAGGACTTTGGCCGCTCGAGCACGATGAACGCCATGGCGAGCAACTCGAGCTCGTCCATGGCCTCGCCGTCTCAGAGTGGGGCCAACCTGTCGTTCGGCACCTCGCAACAGGACGTCGGTGGCGGTGGCAATGGCGTGGACGACAGCTCGGGTGGTGGCAACTCGAGTGCCCAGAACAGCCAGGTGGGCATGAGCAGTGCCTCGCATGGCGTCCTGAGTGGTGGCAGCAGTGGTGGCGGTGGCGGGGACGACGCCAAGCAGAACGCCTACGCCCGTGCGAACACGAATGTGGACATTGGCGAGACCATCGCCCAGCAGCGCACACGCAAGGTGCTCGCGTCCGCGTCGCTTCTCAAGACCGTGAGCATCGTCGAGCGCGCCGTGCAGCAGAACGTGTACCACCAGCAGCACGTGTTGTATCGGAATTTCCCGTCGCTGGCGCTCGATGACGATGAAGGCAAACGAGACGCGCACCAACACCGGCAGGACTGGCGCTCGATTGGACAGAGCACCATTGGGACTGGAAGTGCGAACGGTTCGTTCTCAGGCTTCCCCAGTGGAGCTAACAGTACTACTACTACTGGAGGGACAAGGAATGGCGGGGCAATGGGCGGCAAAGGCGCGCTCGAGAAGCTCTGGGCGTTCCAGTGCGAACTCACGGCGAACCGACGCGTGTCGTGCCTGGCGTGGAACACGGTGAACGAGGACTTGCTGGCGGTATCGTACTGCTCGAGCACGGATGGGCGAGCTGAGAGTGCACCAGTCGCGAACAGTAGTGGGAATGTGGGTAACGCTAGTGGTGGTGGGTACAGCCTAGGTACTGCTCACCTTCCTGGTGTGGCTGCAACCTCAAGCTCCGGCGTCCAAGCTGCTGGTGCTGATAATCCAGCTACTGCCAGCGACGACGACGGCCTGATCCTCTTCTGGTCGCTCAAGAACCCCGAATACCCGGAGCGCGTGTACAACCTCGGCGCTGGGGTTATGTCGATCGACTTTAGCCACACGCAGCCTTACCTGCTCGCCGTTGGGTTTGTGAATGGCGTCGTGGCGATCTACGATACGCGCAAGGACGACTCGCTGGCGCACACTGGCGGTCAAGAGGCCAGCTCCGGAGCCGGAGCTGCTCCAGGGGGACCAGCGGCGGCGGCCGCGGCCCTCAAGCTTCTGCATACGCCTGCACCAATCGCGAGCAGTGAGGTGTCGGCCGGCAAGCACCTGGACGTGCTCTGGCAGGTCAAGTGGATCAGCAAAGGCAGCGACCGCGGCGAGAACGTCGTGAGCATCTCGAGCGACGGTCGCGTGACCGAGTGGAGCATGAAGAAAGGGCTGAGCTACTCAGACCTGATGACGCTCAAGCGGCTCGCGAACCCGCTCCTGGGCTCGGACTCGCGCGCCGACGGCGTCATCTCGCGCCAGGCGAGCGGCCACTGCATTGACTTTGCCAAGAACGACCCGTCCGTGTACTTTGTCGGCACCGAGGACGGTCTCATCCACAAGTGCTCAGTGTCCTACAACGAGCAGTACCTGCAAACGTACCTGGGCCACACGGGGCCGGTGTACCAGCTCCTAGTCTCGCCCTTCTGCAGCGATCTGTTCCTCTCGTGCTCAGGTGACTGGAACATCAAGCTGTGGCACCAGGGCGAGCAGCGCGAGGTGCTCAACTTCCGGTCCGTGGACCTCGCGCACGCTGTCCACGGGATCTCGTGGTGCCCGAGCGACGCGACGGTCTTTGGCGCCGTGAGCGAGGACGGTCGCATCGAGATCTGGGACCTGCAGCAGTCGACACTCGACCCAGTTATCACGCACTTCCCCAAGAAATTCGCGTCGAGCCTCCCGTTTTCAGCAGTGAGGTCATCTGCGCCAGGATCGAGCAGTGCCAGAGCACTTGGAAGGGCTGACGCCAGTGGCCTGGACAACCTCGACGACCCGCTGATAGTCACTGCTGGATCATCATCCGCTCAAGGTGCTGGTACTAATAACAGTGGGGCTTTCGGGTCGTCGCTGTCCCAGCCAGAGCTCCTGGCGCCACTGGAGATCCCGCTCGAGTGCACCAAGATCGCCTTTGCACCGTCAGCGCCGATCATCGTTGTTGGCGACTCGACGGGCGACGTGACCGTGTACCGCGTGCCCACGCTCGCAGACGGATGCAATGGAGAGAACATGAGTGTCGAGGAGCAAATCACCAAGCTCCAGCGCGCGATGAACCCAAACAAGCACGAGTAGGTCCAGTAGCGACCAATGGTTCGTAATTACAGCACTGATCGATCATGGTGCACAGGTCCTTGATTTTATAAAGCCAAGGCGCATTACGAAGTGCGTTAATGCTTCATTTATTGCGTGTCAATCTGCTTTTCAATCGGCTTCGCTCTCTCTCAGATCTTTTAGATCTCTCTCTAAGCCATCGCTTACTGTGGGGCGACATAGCCCGCGAGCGTGAGTGGCACGCCCGCTGGGCACGGGATCGTGGCCGCGGCGTTCGAGGCTGGCGCGCAGTCCACCGGCTTGGTCGCGCCCGTCTTGCCCTGCGCGGACTGCTTGGCGTAGCACGTGCGGATGGCCGAGAGCTTGGTCGTGCCGTCCACGGCCGAGCAGAGCACCTGGACCTTCTTCGGGTAGAGCGCCTCGACGGCGGCGAGGCTTGGTGCGGCCTTGGCGTACGAGACTGCCCACCTGTTGAGCTGGGCCGTGGCGTCGCAGACCGACTCCGCCGCGTTCAACGCCGCCTTGAAGTACGTCACGGCCATCGTCTCGTAGTTCGAGCCGACCGCCGAGTAGCACACGCCGTGCTTCTGGAACTCGTGGTTGTAGATCTCGCAGAGCGAGTCGTAGCCGTTCGACTGCGTCGGGTCGACCCACTTGGTCGACATCTCCTGAAGCAGCTTGAGGTTGTTCTTGGCAAAGCTGAGCGCGTTGTACGGGTGGTTGGCCGCCGTGGCCGTTGCGTTGCAGCAGCTCAGGTAGCCCGCGTTGTAGTTGGGCCAGAGGCCGTGGATCGTCATCTCGCTCTTCACCACGTCATTCTTGCACGAGATGCCGTTGGGCGCCGGGAGCACGTTTTGGTGCGAGATGGTCGCGTCCACGCCCAGGAGGAGCTCGCGGCAGAACTGTGGCACGAAGATCTGCTCCAAGAGCAAGTAGTCGTAGTCGCCCGGCACGAGCTTCTTGGCGAGACACGCGGCGTCCGAGGTCGGGCACGTCGGGGTCGTCTTGGCGCCCACGCAGATGTCCACGCATTGCTGCTTGGTGGGGGTCGCGAGCCAGCCGCCGAGGTAGTTGACGGCCGACGCGGCCTGGAGCTGCGCGGCGGCGATGGCGCACACGGTGAGGAGAGCGGACTTGGTGAACATCTGAAGAGGCTTGGGGAGAGAAGCTTGTACTGATCGGAAGACAGTGAATTGGAGAATGAGCAGAAGAATCACGCTGGCGGATTGGGATTTGGGCGACATGCAGTTCAGAGGGATTTTGAAAGCTGCGGTGACTGGTTGCTGATACTTTCGCGTTCGCCAGCTGTTTTGATGTTTTGATGCTTGTCAAAGTGCAATCGACCCTTGATATTGGGTTTTTCATACAAACTGCAGGATATTTGAGATACTATGTTGGTGCTGATGGAGATGGAAGCGAGCGTGCGTCTCGTTTCTTGTGCGTCCTCAAAGTTATTGTCTCATTAAAATGTGCCAAGACCACTGGACATGTTTGAGTGGACAATTATTGTGCGGGGAAGTAATATATATATTATAATAGCGAAATGCACCGGCACATGGTGACGAAAGTGATGGCATGAAGATGAGGTCATGAAGATCGCGAATGAGAATTGATCGAGTCCCACGATGCTGACACAATCTTCTTCGCTGATGGAGCGTGATGGAGCGGAAAGTGGGGTGACACATGTTCATAAACCTGTTTATTTCACTCAAATAGTCTATTTGGCAGAATAAACACTTTATTTGTATGTAATTGTAGCTTCTCAAAACCTTTTTAAACTGTTGAAGTGATATTTATGAAAAAGTTGGTGACAACTTGGTAGCAACAGTGGGACTTCGAGCGCGTTACACACAAATGCCGGCGTCGCATTGTAAATCAACGCAACAACACGGACTTCAACACTTCTCTCGAGACATCAAACGGTTCGTGCAGGGCTAAAAATTGGTCCCAGTGATAGAGACCCAAGTCTCCATAGAGCACCAGGCTGCGACTTTACCGAGCCTAGGGAACAAAGCTACCGAAGTTCACGAGTTTCGGTTGCCGCTCACCAAGTAAACCTTGAAGCTCACGCGAGGGGTTGGCACGCGCTGGCGGGTGACAGGTGACGTCGCTGTAAGGATCTGAATCCAATCGGCACCTCGCGCAGCTCAGCGCTGACCACTTAGCCATGCGCATGCAGATCTTAACCAATCCTCTACATGTTGCGTCAGCAAGAGAGCTTTCGCTCTCTGTCAATGGAGAGGCAAGTTGATGCATGCCGCTCGATGACGAGGATGCGAATGAAGCACTTTGCTCCTGGATAAAGCGAGTTTTATGTGTTGTTCAAGCCTGGCACAAGCGCAGAGCAACACACACACACACTGGTGGATTGCACGTGTTGCCTTCATTTCTGTCCACCAAGAGTCTTTAACTGGCTCCTGCGTTTGACACCCGGCTGTCCGCTGTCATGTCCGCTCAAGTGGTGACACGCACCATGCAAGAAATGTGCCCAGTCCGTGCGAATGCACATTGTCAGATGGGAGCTCTGAAGACCTTCCCGACACGCAACAGTGGAGCCATGTGGGCGGAACGGATCTTTTAGTTGACGCCACATGGTCTGCTGACTTGCAGTCTGCCACGCATGTTGCACGAAGGTGACGCGAAAACAGAAATGAAGCCATGTTCGGCTATGATCGCAGGTGAAGCAATACCCAATGCTCTTACCAAAGGAAAGAACGCAGGCCCTGATGAAGCACGACACCTTGTGATTTTGTGCCGTTCACGGTGATGTCGTGAAGGGAAGCTGTTGCAGATCTGGTGGTGCGTGCTCTCCTCAAGGTCTCCGCCCTGCTGAATAGCTTCCCACTCAATTGGCCTGCAGCCATTTCATAATGTGACCAACCGACGCACTTTCATTGAAGCTGCAGCAGGCGGGGACTGACTTCTTGAAGTTGTGATTTGTGATTCGTCCACAGATGCGTCAGGTCTGCCAATGGCAACGGGATCAGATACTGTACCTTCATTGAGCAGCACCACCACAGAAAGCGACCAAGAAAGCATAGGAGCTGGGCTTCCTGCGTGCGATCACGGTGCGCCTGAGAGCGGGACCTGATGGGCATAGGTGTGAGACCTTCCATGTCTACTAGGGGATTCTGTTCTTGCACCGTTGTTGAGTGGTGGTGAATACAGTCCACTGTACCGCCAAGGGAGCTCAGCTCTTACTGAATGGTGCTGAATACTGTAGCTTCCCGACCTAACCGGCGTGTAGCTATAGTACTTCTTTCGTTCAGGGACTGACTCCCTTTAGTGGTGCTTCGTCGACAAGATTCTTCACCAGGGTCGTCTTCAAAGTGAGGCACAAGCTGTGGTTGTGTATGGAGGTGTTGCAATATGAAATCTGTCATGCATGTATTAACTCGATAACCTCTCAGCTCTCTTCTAACATGATGCAATTACACTGGCGCCTTGTACGGCAGCAGCGTGATCGGTCCCGAGGCCGGGCACGGGACCATGGCGCTCGTCTTGGCTGCGGCCGCGCAATCAATCGGCGTAAACGGGCCAACGGTGCCCTCGGCAGCCATCTTGGCGTAGCACGTGCGGATGGCCGAGAGCTGGCTCTTGCCGTCCACGGCCGAGCAGAGTACCTGCACTTTCTTTGAGTACAGCTTGTTGATGGCCGCGAGCGAGGGGGCCTGTTGGACCTCGGCGGCCCACGTGTTGAGCTGCTCGGTCGCGAGCTGGTTGGCCGCCGCGGCGTTGAGCGTCGCCTTGAAGTACGTCACGGCCGCCTTCTCGTAGTCCGCGCCACTGGCCCCGTAGCAAAGGCCATGCTTCTGAAACTCGTGGTTATAGATCTCACAGAGCGAATCAAAGGTGGTGACCTGGGTCGGGTCGATCCACTTGGTCGAGAGCTCCTTGAGCAGCGCTGGCTGGTTCTTCGCGAATGAAGCGGCGTCGTACGGGTGGTTGCCGATCGTGGTACTCACGTTGCAGCAGCCCGCGTAGCCGTCGTTGTAGTTTGGCCAGAGGCCGTGGATCGTCATCTCGCTCTGCACGACAGCAGGCTTGCACGTGATGCCGTTCGGGTACGCGTTGACGTTCTGGTGCGAGATGGTCGAGTCAGTTCCTTTGAGCAGGTCACGGCAGTACTGAGGCACGAAGAGCTGTTCAAGCAGCAGGTAGTCGTAGTCGAAGGGCCGCTGCTTCTTGGTCAGACATGAGGGCTGACTCGTGAGGCACGTGGGCGCGGCCTTGGCGTTCACGCAGATGTCCACGCACTGCTGCTTTGGAGGTGAGGCCTTCCAGCCGCCGAGGTAGTCGACAGCAGTGGAGGCCTGGAACTGATTGGTCATGAGCGCGGCGAGGGCGAAGAGTGAGGTCTTGGCGAACATCGTTGGAGAGTAGGTACTAGTACTCTGAGACTTGGGTGAGAAGCTGGAGGTGCTTGGTGCGAGGCGAATTGGGGAATGACAACGACCGAGGCGGTATGTCAATAATCTCTCGGCTGCCGATGATGGCGTGTGGACAAGAGATCTGGCGTTGCCCTTAAACTTGATGCACGTTGAGGCGACCAGGAAATTTCCTCTCGCCCACACACACAGCGTGTGTACTGTACCAATGGCTGGACGGGAGTTGAGTCAGCTTCTGGTCGGCTCGTATTGACTAAAATCGAGCGAGACGAAGGAGATTCGTTTGCGGGTAAACGCGCGTGCAAATCTGATGTGACACACTCTGCAGTCACGCCTTCAAGAAAAAACGACATCGACGACAAGCGAGCGAGCCAAGTGTTGTTGATCCTGGTCAGGTAGTACAAAACAGGTGTGCTTTGTTGGCGAATGGCAAGTTCCTTGTCGGAGGTGCTCTTCGCCAATGGAGCACGACTGAAGTGAACTTGAGGCACTCCTGTGATATCGTGAAGGCCCACTCGAGTTTTGTGACATCCAGTCGGTCGGAACAACACTATGATCACCAATGGAGCAAACGTCATGAAAAGACAAATAAGTTGGTCTATAGGCAACCATTATTCTATCGAACTGTTATACTGAAGCACCAACGTTCTACTGGAGACTGGTGCACAACTAACTACCTTACTGCGGTGGCGAGTACGCCGCGAGCGTGAGCGGCACGGCCGAGTCACATGGGACGGTGGCCGACGACTTGGCCGCGGGCGCGCAGTCGATCGCGTTGAACGGGCCCACGGAGCGCTGGTCCGCGGGCTTCTCGACACACGAGCGGATGGCCGCGAGCTGGTTCTTGTCGTCCACGGCCGAGCAGAGCACCTGGATCTTCTTTGGGAAGAGCGCCTCGATGGCCTCCTTGGATGGCGCCTGGTTGTCCTCGGCAGCCCACGTGTTGATCTGGGCCGTGGCGCTGGCCACGGCGTCCGCGGCGTTGAGGGCCGCACGGAAGTACGTAGCTGCGGCGGTCTCGTAGTCCAAGCCACTGGCGCCGTAGCACAGGCCGTGCTTCTGGAACTCGTGGTTGTAAATCTCGCAGAGCGAGTCGTACTCGTTCGCCTGCGACGGGTCGATCCACTTGGTCTTCATCTCGGCGAGCAACGCCGGCTGGTTCTTGGAAAAGTCGAGCGCGTTGTACGGGTGGTTCCCGATCTCAGCCGTCACGTTGCAGCAACCGGCGTAGCCAGCGTTGTAGTTGGGCCAGAGGCCGTGGATCGTCATCTCGCTCTTGACCACTTCAGGCTTGCACGTGATGCCGTTCGGGTACGCGTTGACGTTCTGGTGCGAGATGGTCGAGTCAGTTCCTTTGAGCAGGTCGCGACAGAACTGTGGCACGAAGAGCTGCTCGAGCAGCAGGTAGTCGTAGTCGAACGACCGCTGCTTCTTCGTGAGGCAGTCCGGGTCCGAGGTCGGGCACGTGGGCGCGGCCTTGGCGTTCACGCAGATGTCCACGCACTGCTGCTTGGCCGGGATGGCCTTCCAGCCGCCGAGGTAGTCGATGGCCGTGGTCGCCTGGAACTGGCCGACCGCGATGGCGGCGAACACGAAGAGCGAGGTCTTGGCGAACATTGTGGCTTGAGCTAGAGTGGTAGGCTGTAAGATGCTGGGGGGAGAGCTTGCTTTGTCCGAAGGAAGTTGGATTGTGAGAGCAAGACTGGCGCTGCCGGCGGCCTTGAGTGAGAGGCCGACAAGGAGAGATGCAAGCTGGAGACTTGCACTGTCTCTGTTGCGTTTCGTGCACTTGCTTCCCTCCTCCAGTCAGTTGATTGTGTTTGTAGCGGTGCGCAACGCCGCGCCAAAACCGAATTTGACAAATTCGTGAGTGAGCAGGACATGGGAGAGAGGTTACAGTATACAGCTCATGGTGACTTGCTGCTCACGATGTTAAACAGGATGGAAGGCGGAAGCTCGAGATGGTTGGGGTCATGTGAAATAGAAGAAATGCGAAGAATCGCATTGCCTGGATGGCTATGGATCGCCATGCCCATCGATGCTCGCCTCTGTGGACGAGTTGCAGTCATGCAGGTGGGAAGGAATGGAGGGAGGTCTCTCTCTCGTCTTTCTGGCATTTCGATGGGCCACTCTACCCATTACAGCGTGCTGTACCTACAGTATCTACCTGCAGTACCACAGAAGGTCGGTCTCTCCTTGTGACTGGAGGGCGATCTTTTATATCGGAAGGAACGCCACCGAACACGCCAAGAAGAACGTCTCTCTCTCCGACTCTCTCTCGGGGAGGAAGTGTGCAATGCGTCCTGGCAGCAAGCAGGAGCGCTCGTTTGCTTGGTGTTGGCTTGGACGTCAGTGTTGAATGCAGTGCTGACATTGCTGGGAAGCGTGTCCCTCACACGAACGTGGGCCATTTCGACAAGAGCAGCACTCAGATAAGAGACTTAGCCGGCGCATGAGAAAGTATTAATACCTGTACACAGCGGGCAACTCGGTCACGAGAAAAGTCGTTGACCATCCGAATTACTGGCCTTGGGCAGACATGCCAGTGTGACATAAAGAGGTCTATGATAGCAAGGAAACGGAGGGAGCGTAGCCAAAGCAGACATGGGGTGGGAAGCCCAGCGAGTGAGGGCGGGGTCCCCGTGATCTGCGTAGGCGGGCCCAGCGACCGTAGTTTACCGAGCGGTCCAAGCATATATGCGCCAGATATAAATTTCATTTCGGCCGAGCACGGAGACACGATGTCGGGAGTGCGACCAAAAAAAGAAAGGCTGTTAGTTGTGACCTGTAGTAATGGGTAGAATAGCACTTGGACCTCAATGTCCCTTTTTTATTCGGATGGTGAAGGCTACTCCCACGGATGCTAGAGACCGATTCTTTGACTCATTCGGATGGTGGAAACCTAATTCGGATGCTGAGAAACGGATGCTCAAAGCCATTTCGTCGGATGGTGGAACCCCGATGTCCTCGGTCACGACGTCACGACAGCAACGCTCTCCTCTCGCGCTTCGAGATGTTGACAGGTGCAGAGCTCAACTCACCACTGGAGAATGGTCGCCACTGGAGAATGGTGCACAATACTGTTGAGAAAGATGGCACCAGAGCCACAGAACTCCTTTTGTGAGTGGATCTGAGTGCGCTGCTGGCAAAGGGCAATGCTGACACTCGTAGCTCCTCAATGAGAGAGAGGCATGCAGCCATTTCACATGCGTTTGCTGCTCACTTCACTTGCCGCACTCGTCGACTCAAAGATCGTTGAAGTGCAGACTGAAGGCAGCATTTCTCCTCTGACTGACTCGACTGACTTGAGGTTAAATATCTTAGGGCTTGATATGCACCGAGTCCATCGTGCAGTCAAGTTGGCATCGAAGCGAAGGCGATCCACTCGATCAAGGGTGCGAGTTGGCATAGAAGGCACACCGGAGCTTTCACTCATCCTGGAACGGCACAGCATGGGGTTGACCGCTTTGAAGTACAAACCGGTCAACCGTGTTATCCTGTTTTAGGATATGTGCTGTTTTAGGGCATCTGTAAAGTGCACATCTTGTGTTACCTAAGCCAACAAAAATCCTAAAAACGGTATTTTAGGAACTATTGACGTGTCAAGGGTGAATCGCTTGTAAGTGTGTTGTGAAATCACCCGCCGACCTCGATGATCATACCCAGCATGCATGCAGTGATGGAGTACCATCTTAACCCAACGTCGCGATGGAGTGCTTGACAGATAAGAGGTATTAATATTTATACTCGGTTTAAGTTCGTTTGTTGGTCGCCTTTCGCCAGTGACAGAACGCAATTCGTGTCTAGGATGTAAACTTTGGATTCAGATTCAAAGTCCCGAGCTTTGATCATGAGCAAATATTTGCTAATCAACGCAGAGCTCAACGCTAGGGCGACATTCTTTGAGCGACATAACAACTTCTATAACATCGACAGACATTCGACACACTGAAGACTCTATCTCGCAGACCGTTGGTCGCCTAGGCTTCGTGGAGACGTGTAGCCATCCAGTGAGATCGGAGCAGTGGGGTCGCACAGCACCAGCGCGCCTTGCGCTGCTGCCGGCGCGCAGTCGACCTGGTTGGACGAACCTGAGGTTCCCGCCACCGCTGGCTTCTCAAAGCACGTGCGGATAGCTGAGAGTCGGTTCTTGGTCTCATCGACACCGGAGCAGAAGACCTGGACTTTGTTGTTGAAGAGCGCTTCGAGGGCCTTGAACGATGGGATCTGCGCTTTCTTGGTCGACGCCCACTTGCTGATCTGCTTGGTTGCTTTCTGTACAGTCTTGGCGACTTTCAAGGTCGCTTTGAAGTACGCCACGGCCGCGGCCTCGTAGTCCGAACCCGAGGCCGCGTAGCAAAGGCCGTGTTTCTGGAATTCGTGGTTGTAGATCTCGCAGAGCGTATCAAAGGCGTCGGACTGGGTCGGGTCGATCCACTTGGAGGACATGTCCTTGAGCAGCGATGGTTGGTTCTTAGCGAACGAGGCGGCGTTGAACGGGTGGTTGCCGATCGTCGCGCTCACGTTGCAGCAGCCCGCGTAGCCGGCGTAGTAATTTGGCCACAGCCCATGGATCGTAAGCTCGCTCTCTACGACGTTGGACTTGCAGGTCACACCATTGGGCGCCGGCAGCACGTTCTGGTGCGAGACGGTCGTGTCGTTGCCCTTGAGGAGATCGCGACAGAATTGCGGCACGAAGATCTGCTCGAGCATGAGGTAGTCAAAGTCCCCCGTGCGCTGCTCCTTCGTGAGGCATGCGGGGTCCGAGGTTGGACAGGTCGGCGCCGCCTTGGCGTTGACGCAAATGTCCACGCAATGTCGTCGTGAACCCGAGCCTGTGAGCCAGCCTCCGACGTAATCGATCCCCTGGACGGCCTGGAACTCTGCGAGGAGAAGTACAGTAGCAACAATGAGCGAGTGCTTGAGAGCTGAAGCCATGGCCAGTTCGGGTGAGCTGTCTTGCTTGGTGAGCGAAATGAAGAGTGAGGTGGGGACCTGCCCTCAAGATCACCAAGGATTTCATTCGGTATGAACGCAATTGAGTGCCTGAGGGATGTGGTTACTGGTCACCCACTCCGCTGCTTTAATTGGCCACCAGCCGGTTAGGTTTTTGATGAAGGGACGAATTATTGGACGAATAAGCCAAACCCAAGATGCTGAGTCATTCGCACCCCACCACCTGACTTTCCGACATTTTCTGCCTCAAGTACTGTAGCGACTTGAGGCGGAAAATGTCGGAAAGTCAGGTGGTGGGGTGGCACGAATGACCTTCAGCTGACGAGACAACCAAGGCAAAGTGAAATACTGTCAATCAGGTTCTTGGGGCCAATAATAGTGAGGATATCGATCCAGGCGGATCGCGCCAATCTCCAATGGCTATGGAAGTGGTCGAGTCCCGAACTCACATACACAGCTCTCAGTCCATTGAAGCGGTCTCGAATGAACCAAATGCTAAGCAGCAGAGCTCGGCTCAGTTGCTCCAAGAATTCAAGAGTTCAAGAGTTCAAGAGTTCAAGAGCTCTCCAATCGACGAAGAGTTCCGGAACGTCAACAATTAGTGGGTTTACGAAAAAGGACATTGACCATCACTCTTGAAACTGAATAGATTCGAGTCGAGTCAGAAACAAAAATTGACACGCAAGCAATATAAAGAGGTCAATGAAAAGGGAAACACATCATTTTTGTATGAATCGATTCTCTATAGAGGTTTCTAAGTTCTATTGTTGATACCAGCACATGTTCTTGGTGATGTGATTTTCTGCTTTACTGCGGCACGGCGTATGGCAGCAGCATGATTGGTACGGTACCGTCGCACGGGACGGTCGCGGCCGCCTTGGACGCGGCCGCGCAGTCAATGGGCGTGAACGGGCCGTTGCTGGTGTAATTGGCAGGCTTGGCGTAGCACGTGCGCACGGCCGAGAGCTGGTTCTTGCCGTCCACGGCCGAGCAGAGCACCTGCACCTGCTTCGGGTACAGCGCGGAGACCGCGGTGAGCGTGGTCTGCGGCGTCACAGCCCTGGCCCACTTGTTGATCTGCTTGGTTGCCGTTTCGCGGGTGGATGCGGCATTAAGCGTCGCGCGAAAGTAGTCGGCGGCCGCGAGGTCCCAGTTGCCACCGGCGGCGCCGTAGCAGAGGCCGTGCTTCTGGAACTCGTGGTTGTAGATCTCGCAGAGCGAGTCGTGCTCGTTCGCCTGCGTCGGGTCGACCCACTCGGTCTTCATGTCCCGCAGGAGCTTCTCGTGGCGGTCGGCAAACTTGGCCGCGTCGTACGGGTGGTTGCCGAGCGTAGCGCTCGCGTTGCAGCAGCCGACGTAGCCGGCGTTGTAGTTGGGCCAGAGGCCGTGGATCGTCATCTCGCTCTTGACCACCTCGGGCTTGCAGGTCAGACCGTTCGGGTACGCGTTGACGTTCTGGTGCGAGATGGTCGAGTCGATGCCCACGAGCAGGTCGCGACAGAACTGAGGGACGAAGATCTGTTCAAGCAGCAGGTAGTCGTAGTCGCGTGGCTGCTGCTTCTTGCTGAGGCAGTCTGGGTCGGACGTCGGGCACGTGGGTGTTGCCTTGGCGTTCACGCAAATGTCCACGCACTGCTGCTTTGGTGGCGTCGTTGGCAGCCAGCCACCGAGGTAGTCGATCGCGGTCGCGGCCTGGAAGTGCGCGACGGCGGCGATGCTGAAAGCGAAGAGGGCTGTGGTCTTGGAGAACATCGTGGGTGATAGGGGGGAGTGTGGAGTCCGCGGTGGAATTAAAAGTGAGCAACTCGATGCTGGGCAGCGCAGTACGAGTCAAACAGGCAGTTTAGCTCTTCGATCACGACCACCGGTTGCTGGATTGCTTGTCTTTTGGACCTCGAGGACAGAGAATAGTCGACAAGTGTTCATCAGGCGCTCTTTGTGACATCGTGATAAGATTACTTTCCAAGTGCAGACTCGATTTACAATCGCACACAACAAGGGATCGATACACCAACATGCCCAAAGTGCCGCCACTTTCGAAGCCTGAAGTGCAGTCTCGTGGCTGTTGACAAGCTCATACCAGTATCCGGATACGGCAAGAGAGCTTTCGTTGCATGGAACCGGAGACCATTGGATGCAGCACACACCATCGATGATTGTTGAACGCTGTGTGTAGTCAGTCAGTCAGTCAGTCAGTCCTACAGCCTTGTCAGCAAGCTTTCAAGCGAAGGGCAGAAGGTTGACGCTTCAAGAAGCACGAGGAGCTCGGCTCAGCTCGATTTTGACGAGCTGGTGCGTGCAGGCTTGGCTCGGCTCGGCTCGGCTCAGCCACATTTTTTGGCTCGGACCACCAGAACTGCAATCTATCAAAAGAAATAGCAGCCCCGACCAACTGTCATTGTCCCCAACCAACTCATACTCACTTGGTATTTGTATGCTCGCACCCCCATGTAGCTCCTCGATTTGGTTTGGTTGACGCAAGCACACGGGAAGACGAGCAACAAGTTCAACTGACAGCCCATTCCAGGAACCGCGACCCAGAGCTCAGAGAGATCCCCTCACGAACCACCACCACTATGGCGCCATCCAAGACCATCGCGACCACGAGCAACGGCGCGCCGCTGCCAGTTAACGGGCTCACGGCGTCGGCGACCGCCGGCCCGCGCGGCCCGATCGTGCTGCAGGACTTTGCGCTGATCGACCACCTCGCGCACTTCGACCGCGAGCGCATCCCGGAGCGCGTGGTGCACGCCAAGGGCGCGGGCGCGTTCGGGTACTTTGAGGTCACGCACGCGGCCAACATCACCAAGTTCTGCAAGGCCAAGCTCTTTGCGTCGGACGGCAAGCGCACGCCGATCGCGATTCGCTTCTCGACGGTCGGTGGCGAGTCCGGCTCGGCCGATACGGTGCGCGACCCGCGCGGCTTTGCGATCAAGTTCTACACGGAGGAGGGCAACTGGGACGTCGTGGGCAACAATACGCCCGTCTTCTTCATCCGCGACCCGATCCTCTTCCCGAGCTTCATCCACACGCAGAAGCGCAACCCGGCGAACCACTGCAAGGATGACGACATGATGTGGGACTTCTTCTCGCTGCGCCCCGAGACGACCCACCAGCTCTCGCTTCTCTTCGCGGACCGCGGCATCCCGGACGGCTTCCGCTTCATGAACGGCTACGGCTCGCACACGTTCACGAACGTGAACGCCAAGGGCGAGGTCGTGTACGTCAAGTACCACTACAAGACGGACCAGGGCATCCGCAACCTGCCGGTCGCCGAGGCCGACGCGCTCGCATCCTCGGACCCGGATTACGCCACGCGTGACTTGTACAACGCGATCGCGCAGAAGGAGTACCCGACGTGGACCATGTACATCCAGGTGATGACCCAGGCGCAGGTCGACAAGGCGACGTTCAACCCGTTCGACGTGACCAAGATCTGGAGCCACCAGGAGTTCCCGCTCCTCGAAGTGGGTCGCCTCGTGCTCAACCGCAACCCGCAGAACTACTTTGCCGAGATTGAGCAGATCGCGTTCTCGCCGTCGCACTTTGTGCCAGGCATTGACGCGTCGGTGGACAAGATGCTGCAGGGCCGCCTCTTCTCGTACCCAGACACGCACCGCCACCGTCTCGGCCCCAATTACCAGCAGATCCCAGTGAACCGTCCGCTCAAGGAGCCGCAGACGTACCAGCGCGACGGCCCCATGGCCGTGAACGGCAACATGGGTGGCGTGCCCAACTACTTCCCAAACAGCGTCGGCGGCCCGGCCCCGGTCGAGTCGAGCGAGGCGAGCTTCCACTCGTACGCCGGCGCACACGCGGTCGTGAACAAGTTCAGCACCAAAGACGAGGACAACTTCAGCCAGGTGACCGACTTCTACAACAAGACGCTGGATCTCGCGGCCCGCGAGCGCCTGACGTCCAACATCGCCGGCACGCTCGCCAAGGCCTCCAAGCCCGTGCAGGAGCGCGCGATCGCCAACTTTTACAAGGTCGACACGCACTACGGCAAGCGCGTGCAGGAGAAGGTGGCGGCCATCCTGGCCCAGAAGGAGCAGAAGAAGGCGGTGACGCACCCCGCGGCCTTGAACCCGCCACGCAAGCCCTTCGCGGTCGTGCCGCCATCGGACGACCTCGCCCCGCGACTCTAAACCAACAGCAGCAGAAGCAGGCGCTGTGCTGAGTCAGCTAGCCGTGAGCTGAGCTAAGCTGAGCCTGCCTATGAAGGCCATTTGTATCCGTTTATTCATTCATTCGCGTGAGCTGTTCGACACAACCCATCTTAATGAAATTTAACAAAAAAATGAACGAGCCATTTTGGTTTGTCGCGAGCAATATCGGTATCCGTATTTGATGGCTGACGAACTCTGTCTGCAAATGGCTTTGCAAGTCATCGTCATATTCAAGCAACTCTTGGAGGCATCTCTCAAGATCCAAAGTGTCGTGAGAGCTCAGGTCGTGGGATGAGGTGTCGCTCCTGTATTAATAGAGAGCGTCATTGCATCACGCAGCCACTTCAACTTAGTGTCGCAGGTCTCAATTCCATCGTGATGCAAGTATCTTGTGGTCATTTCATGGTTTTCATGTGAAAAAAAACAATTTCTGATAACAAACATAAAATTTAGAATTCATGTGGAAAAACCACGATTTCTGATAACAAACATACAATTTCGAATTGCCTTCTGTAGATGATTCCCATTTCACTCGCTTTTCGTATGCTGCTACAGATCTACTTTTATTTGTAACGTTACCTTCAAACTTCACACACCAGCTCCATGTTTTTCAGAATTACTTTCTCAGGTGCTGTTGAATGCATGTGTTGTTGTTACGGGATGAAACTTTTCTGACAAATGAGTTTTTCAAAAAATAATATGGGTGCCCAAATGAATTTTCAGAAATAATATCTGTGCTCAAATGAGTTTTTCAAAATTTTCTGAGAACGCCGCGTGCACTGAAGTTCATTCCCGAAAGAACAAGGCGAACGCCACCAAGCAGCCAGCAAAGAAAGAGAAGAAGAGCGATGGACGTGCAGCGCAGCGGCGAGTCGCCCCGGCGCCACCACTCGGAGATTGACATGAGCTCGCTGCGCAGGATCAGTGAGGCGCTGCTGCTCGCGCAGAACCGCGCGCGGCTCGCCACGGAGCGCGCCAACCGCTGCGAGCGGTACGAACTCGTAGCTCTTCGCTTAAATGGCTTCATGTGTGTGATGATAACGCGCGGGGGAGGGCTAATGCGAGACTGTATAATATTGAGTGTGTAGTGTGCTGCGCATGGTGCTGAGCCAGGTGAACCCGCAGCTCGCGCTGTCGATGCGCAGCGAGCTGGACGCCGGCGCGGCCATGCAGCGAGGCGGCGGGCTCTTGATCGGTACGTGCGCAATCTAAAAAATGGCGTTATGCCACAGATAACTAACTGTATGATTCTTTGTGATAGACACGATATCCGATTGGGATATGATGGCGTCCATGGCCCAGCAGTCGGGCTTGGAGCTGTCGCCAGAACAACAACAGCGGAACGCCGGCTCGGCGCGTTCGCTCACGTCCACAATTTTATCATCAGCGTCACCGCCCCATCGCCGTCACTCGTTTGACATTCGTGGGATCGTCGATGAAGAGGGCGAGAACAACAGCAGCAGTGGTGACGACAGTGGAAATAATTTTGAAAGCAACAGCCCGCTGTGGGCGAGCATGGTAGCCCCCGAGCGCAATTTGGACGTCGCACTGCTGGCAAAGGAGATCGTCGAGAACTTGCGCATTGCCGCCGTACGAGGCGACCAGCGCGTGCAGAAGCTTAACGAGGCGATGCCCAGTGGCAAGAACTTTGTCGCAGGCGGCCATGAAAACACCGTGTTTCGCAAACAACAACACCACCGAGCAGCAGTGCCCTCAGCAGCTGAGAAGAATTGGCTCGAGACGTGGAAGCACCGGCTGTTCCGGATCGAGATCTACGCGATGAGTCCGCTGCAGTTCGTCACAGGCATTTTAGTTGGTGTGGTCGTGGGCATGACAGTGACCAAGCAGCTCATGCTACGCCACCAGGGCGGCAGCTCGAGCCAGCTCGTGAAGCGCCTGGCGAGCTGCTACAAGAGGCGAATTGGTGCCAGCAGCAGCGCGGCGGCCGCAGCAGCTCTTGCGGGCACTGGTGACGCGTCGTTCCTGCCGTTCGCCATGGACGACGACGTGAGCAACTACTATGGCTACTACGTCCATCCGACGGCCGTCGAGGTCGCGTGACCGTGCAACTCTTCTAGAAAAAGAACCTCGCAGACGATTTACAGATCCGGCTAGTCGCACACGAGAAAAAAACGCCACGGACCACGAACGAACGGGTATCATCACTTCTATGAACAAAGTTACTATGTATTTCTGATGATTGTCTTTTATCCGGACTCACAACACGTCGCCCTCAATCACTACTGCGGCGCCGTCGACCTGCTTGCCAGAGGACTCGATGAGCGTCCGGATCTCGGTCCACGCGAGAGCGTCGGCGTCCAGCAGCTGCCAGCGGAACTCGAGCGGCGACGAGTCCGAGCGGAATCCCAGAAAGCCCAGGCGGCCGCAATAGATGTACGGCCCGTCCACGTGGCGGATGAACAGCAGCACTCGGTCCCGAGGAGCTACGTTTGTGGCTTGGTCCTGATTGTAGGATTCGTCCTCGAGCCGCAGACTCGCGTCGCCCTTGTGTGCGTTGAGCAGCCGCATGATCACGGGCGACTCCAGGTGGTGACGCTGCTGGGCAAACCACTGGAAGTACACTGGCGATCCACTGCTGCTGGTATGGTCTTCACCAAGCACTGGCTTCATCGGTACGTCTGGGCTCTGGACTTGAGTAGCTGTTGGCGAAGTGACCTGGTGGAAGACGTTGTCGTACTGGGACTCGCCCTGGACATTCACGAAGAGCACGACGGCGTTCTCCCAGGTCTGGACGCCGCTCATCTTGGAGAACAGTGGGATTTGGCTCGGGCACATGCCCTGCATGATGGTCTGCTTGCCCTTGGGCCAGATCTGGTTGCCGAGCCAGCGTGTATGGAAGCTCTCAAAGTCGACATCGAGCTGCTGGCTCGAAATCCTCTGCTTCTTCACTGGTCGTGGCTGGTGGCTTTCTTTCACAGTCAGCTTGGGTTTTATATTATCTGGAGCCGGGGCACTCAGGTCCACAATGGGCAGATCCAGGTCTTGGTACGGCACTGGGGGCTTTCGCTCCGCGAAGAGCGCATTCTGCTCGGCACGGGTTAGCGCCAGCGCTGAGGCTTCATTCGTATTGCCACCAGCACCAATCGGTTCTCCGAGGGACGAGATGCGCGCCGAACGTCGCGGGTTCTTCCGCGCCGCCTCACGCGCCATAGCGGCGGCGCCGGGTTCGCGGGGCTGCGTGCGCTTACGAGCGATCTTCTCAATGCCCAGCGCAGCGAGCGCCGCCTGGTTCGCACCCATGCGCTGCAACCGCTTGGCCTCATACTCGCTCATGTCGCTCGTTTTCGTCTGTGCACCGGCAGAGCCATCGTGGTCCTCGAGCCCGAGCAGGTGGCGGAACTGGACACTCCAGTCGGGGTACTTTGCGATCACGCGCTGCGTGCGGATCGACTTCCTCCCCGAGACGATGCGCTGCACATCAAAGGCATCGAGTTGCGTCTGCTGCACGATCTGCTTGCGGTTGAGGCCGCCTACGTGCAGCTCCAGCACGCGTAGCACGTCCGCGTCCGCGAGCACCTTGGCCATTCGAATCAATCTTTGGTGATGTCGCTTTGGCAGCATAATTCGAGGGATTCGACTAAGTACGAGTCAGGGTTACACATTGTGTGTAACCAGTCGTGTACCCACGAACCCTTGGACATGGCTACCTTCGACTTGCGTCACGATACGAAGCCATCTTGCAAGGTTCAACAAGCCAAACAACACATCGTTGATGCTACTCATAATAATACCGGCGCATAGCTGCTATGATAGTTAACATTTGTGTGTGTGTTGATTTGATTGGCTTTCTGACTCATTTCTGGCCAAGTACGAACCATTTGTTTAAGTACGATCCAGTCAGTGCATTGATTTCAGTCGCACAAGTGAAGCCATTCATTCATTCATCGGTAGGGCTGCAAGAGCAGGGATGGATAGTTAAGATGTTAAAATCGCTCCATCTACAACCTAATGGGATTTGGTAGAATGCCATTGCTAGAGAGATATTTGCTTCTATACATGCATGTACTGTATGCCCAGCTTGTCTGTGCTTCTATTGGGGCTCTGCTCGGCGTCTGACACTCTGACGACGAATTTGCTGGTTAATTCTCCACCACTGCTAGCTGAACTGGTGGATATGCGGGCATATTCCAATCCTGGAGTCGGCTGAGACGGTAGCTTCATGCGCACATGAAGAGCCAGCCTATCGTGACCGGCGCGTGCGCTGGTGCTTCAGCTTTGAGTCCGGGCTTGTCTCCTGCCATTCACCCTGGCTAGCGCTTGGCGCAAGCTCTGGGGCAAGAGACAACAGGCGCGCTGAACGCCGAGGGTTCTTCCGTGCTGTCTCGAGCAAAAGCCTTTGTGCCTCGGCTTTTTTCACGGCGTAGATATTTGTACTCGCGCGCTTGCGGGTCGCGAATTTCTCAATACCCAACGCAGCCAATGCTGCCTGGTTCCCACGCATGCGTTCCAATCGTTTGGTCTCGTATTCACTCACTGGATTGCCGCTCTTGCTCGCCGCTCCGGGGTTAAGCAAGTGCAGCAAGTGCTCGTGCTTGGCGCGCCACGCCGGGTACTTGGCGATCAGTTGATGCATGGCTTTGTTTTTCCTGCCGTAAACGACACGCTGCACAGCGAACGCGTCGAGTTGCGTCTGCTGCGCAATCTGCTTGTTCTTGAGGCCATTCAGACTCAGCTCTAGCACGCGCAGCACGTCGGCGTCCGCGAGACGCTCCATCGTCTTTGCTGGCACTTCACAACCGTGTTTGATTGGCTTTCTCGGATGATGCAGCTAAGTACGATTTAATCGGCTATAATTTGACGGGAAAACAAAAATAAGTCCTCTTAAAATCGGTTACGTATTTTACCACTCTCTCCTAAATCCGTAACCGTGTCGACATCTTCAAACGATATCTTCAAACGACACCGTCTCTTGAAGGTAAGGTAGTGACGGCGTGCAAGGCACGCAAGGCAGCAAGTATGGATGCTGCGGCGAAGGTGCGGCCCGCGCAACTGAGCACCATCTCGCGCGAGGACATCCGCAACACGCTGCACACGCACTTCCACTCGCAGGCGTCCAAGCGCCACGCCGCCGCTGCTGCTGCCACTGGCGCCAACTCCACCAACGCAACAACAAGTGGAGCTGCTGCCACTGGCCGCAAGCGCGTGTACTCGTTCGTGCAGGTGCAGAAGAAGAAGGTGTCGCTCACGAGCAAGCGCATTTTTGGCCATGGTGGACTGGGCAGCAGTGCCAGCAAGTACTACATCCTGTGCGTCACTGCGCAAGATGGCGGCGGGTCCGGACAGCAACAACAGCAGCAACTGCACTACTTGCAGCTGCTGAGCACATTCCAAGTTGAAGTGCGCCAGTCGTGGGACATTGGCCGCCTGGACGTGATCGAGAACAACGGCCTGACGTCCGAGAAGAAACGCGGCTCCTTCGCGCTCTGCTTTGAAGGCGAAGACGCGCCCTGGCAGTGGCTTGTGGCGGACAATGAGAGCAAGTTCGCCATGCACGAGTTCCTCTGGAGCCTGTGTGCGCTCTCGGTCGACAAGAAGGTGCGTTGTTTGTTTAGTTGTATTTTTTTGCTTGTTGTTTTGTTTTGTGTTGTTTTTCATAAACGCAACTTGCGCTGACTTTGCTTGTTTGTTTGTTTGCGTACGCAAACAACTTGTAGAAAACCTTGCCACGTCTTGTGCGCATTGACACGGAAGAGTTGAGCGAAGTGGCGATCCACCTCAACCTCCAGAAGAAGTATAACATCGACGTCGACTTGCTCGATCACACGGTATGCATCCTTGCAATGTTTTGTGTGTGTGTTTGTCACTTGTTTGTTTGTTGTGTGCGCAAGTCTCACTTGTGATTTGTTTTCCTTGTGTGTGATGAACTTGCATGTTCTTGTTGTTTGCTACTCGTGTGCTAGACATCTGTCAAGAAATCAAACAACGACGACCCAACAAGCAGCAACAGCAACGAAGCTGACAGCAACAACAAACACGCAAACAACAGCAACCTCCCAAGTGGCGCGGGCTTGCGTCTGACCGCCACCGAGAACGACGACGCCGCTGCACTGCTCGCGGGTATCGACTGGAGCGACGCGCAGCTGCTGTCCATCGAAGACGATCTCAAGAAGAAACTGCGCACGCTCGAAGACGAGAACATCACGTTCTTGCTCTCGTTCGAGGGTGAGAGCAACAACAACAACAACAACAACCCTAACAACAACAAGGGCTCAACAAGCGCAAACAACAAGCCAATGAGCGCATCATCAACAACAACTTACGCAACAACTTACGCAACAACTTCGGTGGGCAAAATCATTAACGCCATCGACACGGTGCTTGCGCGCGTGGATTCGGTGCAGAGTTGGACGAACGACTCGGACGAGTTCCTCGCGCAGACGTCGCACAACATGCTGCACTTCGAGTCGCTCAACAACCAGCTCGAGGTGCATTTCAAGAACAGCGTCGCGCTCGAAGAGGCACTTGCGCGCATGATGCAACTTGTGGACGTCCCGCGCGAACAGATGGCGATCTTGCTCAAGCCGCTCAACTTGTTCTCCGACGATGCAAGTTTAACTTCAACAACTTCAGTTGCGCACAACAACAACTCGAGCAAGCACAGCAGCCACGAGAGCAGCACGGCCGAACAACAACCACAAGGCGACTTGCGCACACGCATGCAGCAAACACTTGCGACCATCTCGCGCATTGACGAGGCCATCAAGTCCACCAAGGTGTTCCCCGCAAGCGACATGAGCGCATTCCACGTCCGTGGCGAGGAGCTCAGCAAGCTCGCCAAGGGCTTTTGCGACAAAATCTGCGCATCGCTGGACGAATTCCTGCAGCGCAAGACCCGACAATGGCTTTGGAACTCGCGTCTGGCGACCAGTGCCGCGTCGGCAGCCGCTGGGGGAAATGGCTCGCCAGCCAAGTCCAAGATGCTCACACCCTCGGGCTTTGCACGCGACTTGCGTGAAGCGTCCTCGTCGATGCGGTCCGCTGTCGAGATGTCTCGCACAGGTGGACGCTCACTCACGTCCTTTGAGAGCAGCGCCGGTGGTGGCGATATCAAGGAAATGGACTGGGCGTTCACGAACGAGCTTTTCCACAACGATATGATCGAGTACCAGCAGCTACTTTCCAGCCTCCAGTCGCTTGATCAGCGTGTGATGACGACGCTGCGTCAGGTGTATGCTCGCAACCTCGCTTGTGTCTACAATCCGCACGTCCAGTCACTCTTCCGGTGCCTCAAGGACAAGCTCCCGCGGTCCAGTAAGCACCACTTTGCCAAGCCCCAGGCGCTTCAGTCCTGGAGCTTCCACCTGTCGTCGTCGCACTTGGGCGATGCGCTCGGGGCGTCCCCACTCATGCAGCAGGCGCTCGACCACCTCGTGCCGCTCGTGATCAAGGAGCAGCGGCTCGTGGCCATGATCTTCTTCCCAGACGACATCACAAGTGATGAGAGCGAGCCTGAGGAGCTCGCGCTCCTGATGGAGCACGTGTTTGAGAAGTTGCTGAAGCGCCTGACGGATTTTGGCGAAGCCGCGGCCGCGCGCAACATTCTGGACGCGCTCGCGCTCGTTGTGCTCGTGAACGGACAGCTCGACGTGTACCACAAGCAGAGCGAGTTTCTGTTCAACATCATGGTGAGCTTCCAGCTGCAGATGAAGCGCATCCTGATCAAGTTCACTGACGACCAGGTTCGTTGTTGTGTACTTAAAACAGCCTCGACTTGTGGGAAAGTGTTGTGTACTTATATATACGTTTGTGTGGTATGATGGACTGATGAATATTCGCAGGAGGCCTGGATCAATAACCATAACACGGATACGCGCATGGCCGGCGTGCTGAGCCCAATCAACAAGACGCTGGTAAGGACGAGGCTTGCTTAAGTACGTACCTATTTACGCTCTTCTCTCAACAGTGTTCAACTTCTCGAACCCCAACAACAGGTCATGATCAGCCGGCTGGAGGAGAGCGTGTGCGGCAAGACAGACGACAGTACACTGGCGTCCATCTACCACCGCATCCTACCAGCGACGCTCCAATGGCTCGAGCGGATCTCGGACACCAAGCCAAAGTACAGGTCGCTCACGCGTCTCGGTATGACTTTTACCACTATCTTGTTGTGTACTTAATTATTTGATTGGACGTCAGTAAAGTACACCCACTCACCCTCCTTGATTTGTTTGTTATGTACACCAGAGAACTTTCTGTTTATCAGCGACAAGCTCACGGCGATCAACTCGACCAGGGACCTGCCGCTGGCCCAGTACGCCACGCAGGCGCACGCCAAGTACCTCGAGAACCTCCAGCTCTACGTCGCCTCCATCTGGGAATACGAGTTCAAGCTCCTCGTGGTGCGTTTGTGTGTGTGAAAAGCCATTCATGTATGCTGCTTGTTCCTTGTATACTTGAGCTAATGATTATACAAACTTGTTCGCACACAGCCTCTCTTTTGCAGCATTGAGGCGCTCCTCAAGACACTCCCAGCGCAGGAAATCCAGTACCACGCGCCCCGTCAGGACGTCCGGAAGGCGATCGACGCGACCGGGCCGACGGTAAGCTTTGACTCATTTGTATGGGAGCTCAGACTTTAAATGACTGATAAAGCCTGGTCAAACTAACTCGGTTTTGATACTCATCATCACTAGTTTGAGAAATCCGTCAAGAGCATGCACGACCGCATGAAGAAGCACTTCTCCAGCAGCGCCAAGATGCTGCCGTCCGTGTGGAAGAGTCTCGTGGAGTTTGGGGAAATGCGATTGGCTCTGTACGAGAAAGTTGCGCTCGAGTGCTACCAGCTGCGCATGGAGCCCACGCCGCAGCGAGGCGGCGAGATGCTGAGCAAGTTCGTGGCCAGCTAGGTTGGTAGCATGAGCGCACGCCTAAGATAATTCTTAGTAAGTCAAGAGTCGTCGTCATATATTTCCCTGTCATGAATGAATGAAATTAGCCAGTCAATTGGTCTTCTTCTCCTTGGCCGCTTCCTCGTTCGCGTGCTGCTGGTCCAGTGCGGTCGGATAGAGCCAAATGCCGAGCGAGAGCGTGTGCACGGGCAAGTAGAGGCAGCAGACGTACGGCAGCGCCAGTAGATTCACGCGCAGCGCAAAGCTTTCGACAATGTACTGCAGGCTCGCGAGAAAGCCTACATTTAATAATTTAAAAAAAAATCGCCGATTTACAACACCGTCATGACAATGTTGCTAAACAATTACACCAATTTCAACAAAGTCGAGATTTCGTAAAGTGTGCACGAACGTACCGTCGTGGTCGAGAATCGAGCCGATCGCGAAGAGCGCGACTGGAGATGAGAGCAGCAGCCATAAAGTGCACCAAACCTGCTTCACAGCCGATTTCTTGATCCCAAGCGGCTCGATGAGCGCGAAGAGCGCCATGGGCACGGCGCAGAAGAACGCCATCGGGTAGTTGATGATCCCCAGGATGCAGTGCGAGTATCTACATACAGGTTACAACAATGTTAGAGAGTGAACATTCACCACGTCCAGTCACAAGTAAAGACACGTACACCAGGAGGATCATGACGATGAACTTAATCCCGCGCCAGCCGCTGCCCTGCTCGGGGATCGCGGCGATCATGACCGCGAGCTCGGCCTGGGACGTGCGTCTTACAGGCTTGGACGTCGCCGTGGGTTTCTTGTCATCGCCCTTGTGGTGCTCCTCGTATACGCGCACACGCACGCGCCAGTCGCGCCGCTCAGCGCAGCCCGAGATCACGGAGATCCCTCGCAGTAGCGGCAGAATTACCGTCACAAAGAGCGCTTGGGCCACTGTGACAGCGAATAAAAAGCCCCACCAGTGCGTTGTGGTCGCAGACGAAGACGAGAAGAGCGCGGTTGCGGTCACCAAGACCCCAAAGGCCAGCAGCTCCACCAGCAAGAGCGTCGCGAGGCTGAACGCCAGCCGCATGCCGACGGTTCTGCTCGCGAGCGCCGCCATCTGCGCGATCGCGGGCGACACGGCGAGCGCGACCACGTAGTAGTACTCGCCCACAGACACAAAGTGCTGCGTGTTCGGCAGCACGTAGAGGAAGAACGACTGGTGGAGTTTCTCCTCGAGGTTGCTAAGTGCGCGCACGAGCTTCTCGAGCGCTCTTAGCGTCGCACGCAGTGATAGTGAGCTCGGACTCGACGACTCGCGGCTCGCGAGCGTACTTAGCGTGATGCTGTCGATGTTGTAGCTGATAAAGTGCGCATGCGCGCCCGCGGGGCCACTGGCGAGCGTCTTCATGAAGCGCAGCATGCCCTCCAGGTTCTCCAAGTACTCGCGCGCCTCGTGCTTGTACTCGACCGGGATGTACGCTTCAATAGCGCTCCTGAGCCACGCGTGCGCGTGGGCGAGCACGTCTGTGTGGCAATGATGGCTGGCTGACTTGAGCTGTTGGTCTTCCTGGTTCAGTAGCGAGAACGGGTCTTCGCCGGTACATCGGTCGAGCGCCACTGCGATATGCTCACCACGCAGCGCCATCACCGCTGTATTAACCAGGTCGAGGTTGGGTAATTGGCCATTGATCCCGGCCGTGAACACGCCCATGACGTTCGCATTGGACGCGTGCACCAAAGTCTCAATGTTCACGGCCGCGCGGATCACACCCGCACGCATGGGCAGCTCGTTTTGCTGATGGGTGCCGAGCTGGAGCGGGTCGAGGTGGTAAGCTTGGAGCCAGGCCTCGGTGCCTGGAGCAAAGCCGTCGCTGCCATCCAGCGGCCCATCGTCGGCGAAGAGCAGGATGATGTCCTTGGCGAGCCATTTCGCGTCCACGAGCGACTGCAGCAGCGCGAGGCCGAGCGCGACACCCGAGTACTCGCCGTTACCAGTGCCGGCATTGCGGTAGTGCGTCACGAGCACTACAGATTCCTAAATAAATAAATCATTTAAACATTGTGAATAAGGACACACAATGTTGTATAAATAAGTACACCTTCCAGAAGAGTACAGTACAGTAGATATCCAGTCAGTACTGTACGCACCTTGCCATCTGCGAGGGGCGAGGCCCTGAGAATGCCGTAGACGTTGGTCCTCTGCAAGCCACTGCTGTTGTTGCTGCTACTACTACCACCGAACAAGTGGCGATAGCTCTCCACGCGGTCCATCGTGCGCAGCTGCGTCTCGAGCCAGTCGGTGACGCTAGCACAGTCCTCATCACAGCCTGTGGACGGAAGACCTGGGATCTCGACCAGTGCGTGCTGGAAATCGCGCGCCGCTTGGGTCTATTAAGGATGTAGATGGTCGTGTGAGAACGCCACCGTGCCATTGTATAGACAGTAATAACAATAGCACCACGCGTACCTCCTGGTGCGAGTTGCGCGGGTCGAACGAGTCGATGAGCAGCGCGTTCTCGGAAATGTACGTGCCACGCGGCTTGGACTCGCCTATTATAACAGTATTAGTAGCAATTGACCCAGCCACAAACAGCGTCCTTATCCCCCACAGGCTCTACGTTTTAATACACAGCACTGCTACAGTAGCAGTACCTGTCGAGAGCGTCATGGCTGGGTGCAGCAACACCCACACGAGGCCGAACGCGTACGTGAGCCAGCTACAAGAACAGAGCCGTTCATAGACAAGAGCATGAGCTCACACAAGCCAGTAGCATTATCGCAATCGAGGCCGGCAGAACGCACCAGATGGTGAGCAGGTGCCGATCGAGGAAGCCGCCGATCTTGCGCAGCAGCAGCGGCAGCTTCTTGGGATTCTCATTCGGTGGCTCGACCGCCGTTGCCGTCGCCGTCGCCGTCGCCGCCGCCGCCGCCATCGTCACCGCCACGGTCTCGCGCCGCATTGCTGTTGTTGTTTTGGAAAAAAAGATACAAAAAAGCAAGGTGTGAAATCCTCTTTAATACGGTTATAATGGAGGTTTTAGTGGGGTTCAAGGACGAATTAGAAGGGATTCGACAGAAGTATACCAACATCAAGTGATATGTATAAATTGCATCATCACATGTGCCAACCGTTTTGCTGGAGTGGCAGGAGCCAATTGGTGGCACAGAATGTGCCTCGTGAATCAACAGTGGCGACAGGCTTGCTGATCGATACGTATCAGGCTGAAAGTCGAGTCGTTGATTTCTTCTTACAGTCGTAAACAAACAAGGCGTCATCGCAATCTCTCTCTCTAGGCCTTGCGCGCTCTCAATAATATTCCTTACTGGTGTCAGCATTTTTATAAAATGTTATCCGGATATCTTCTTGAGTTCTTCCTCATCCACGACTGGTAGGTAGATCATCGCGGCCTCAACGCTCGCTTTTCTGAATGACGACGGCCACGACTTTGGCTGGGTGGTCTCTATCAGCTGATCTCGCAATTTCCAGCATTATTATTGAGTCTGCTAAATATCCAGAATGGAACAGCCACATTTGCCCATGTCGCCACAAATCCTGGTGGAAATCTTGATGAAAATTGCAGCGTCGCTACATCAATGAAGTCACTCGCGTACGCACGCATCTCAATCATCACGTAAGCCAGACGCGTGATCTCTTCGTGTGCAGATAGAAAAAGATAGAACGAGGACAACGGCAGACTGACGAGCACTTGGTTGACTGAAATGCGTCACCAGTGATCCAACACCTTGGACATTACGAGAACTGTATTTTACATAGGGACAAACAACAATACTAGTATTAATTTTGGTGGAAAATGATTTTCATCTTTTTTAGTGGGCTGCAGTAAAATCTTATATTTTGGGGATATTATCCAGCCACTATGCACAAACTCTTGCGGTATTTCTCTAGACTGCTGTTCACCAAACCCACGTGAGCACGCGACAAGCAAGGCTGTAACAGGGGCCTCAGCAGCAGCAATAGAAACAGGCAGCTGGGCCACCGGCTTGTTTTCAATTCGTAAAATATCTCAATCTATAAAAATATCGGAGTATTTGGTTGCAGTTTAAAATTTGCATTTTTTCAGGATATCGTGAAGTTCACGCCAGCAGGGGTAACCACATTGAACACCCAGACGCTCGCGAGTGTTCCGGCGATTAACGAGTGTACCAGTAAATCCAGTTGTGCGTGACGTCTTTCCTCCTACAGCTCTGTCACTACAGAGCTCGCCATGGCGATTTACGACTTGGAGGATTTTTTGCAGCATTTCGATTTGCATTTCGATATTATTTGCATAGAGATCGCACGAGGCACGACGCGTGCGCCAGTCATGCTGGCCACCAGCGAAGTTGATGGAAATGAAGGCATTAACGAGTTTGATTTGCAAAAAAAGAGAGCGTGAAGACGCTGACGTTAAAAAGTGGAAGTGTGTTGCACCCCTCGACACTCTATTCAAACTAAATATTCGAATACATATTTGTGCGTGACTGCATGCGCGTTTAGTGAAATTTAAATTTCACAGGGAACCGTTAGGGTCTTTATACCACATGTAGACAAACAAATGTCTCCATTTCAGTAAAATATTACATTTGACAGGGATCATGCCAGCTGTTTCCTCAACATTTGAGATCCGGCGTCGGCGCACTCGCCAGCTGGCCACGGCTGTCAGTGGCCACTGGCTGCTCTCTTGTCTCTCCGAACCGGAGCTTTTCGCTTTTCGCGTAGAGGTCTCGCCACTTGCGGAGCTCTCCTCATCCGCCGCCGCCCATCGAAAAGAGCTCATTCTCCAATTGGACTTGACCCGCTCAAGCTTCACTTACAATCCCCAGCCTTCTCCAAGTCTTCAAGATGTTCGCCAAGACCTCGCTCTTCGTCCTCGCGGCCCTGCTGGCTGGCGAGTTCCAGGCCGCGACCGCGATCGACTACGTGGGCGGCTGGGTGCCAAACGAGTCCCGCGACCAGTGCGTCGACATTTGCGTGAACTCCAAGGCCACGCCGACGTGCCTCACGAATCAGCCCGCATGTCTGGCCAAGAAGCAGGTGCCGGGTGACTTTGACTACCTGCTCATGGAGCAGGTGTTCGTCCCCCAGTTCTGCCGTGACCTGCTCAAGGGCGTCGACGGCACGATCTCGCACCAGAATGTGCTGCCATTCCCGAACGGCGTGACGTGCAAGCCTGAAGTGGTCAAGAGCGAGCTCACGATCCACGGCCTTTGGCCCAACTACAACGACGGCTACGTGGGCTGCTGCAACGTGACGGCCGCGATCGGGAACCACCCGTACAACCCCGCCACGTTCGCCAAGAACCAGCCGGCGCTGCTCGCCGAGCTTAAGGAGAAATGGGTCGATGCCACGCAGGCGAACGAGGTCGATTCGCTCTGCGAGATCTACAACCACGAGTTCCAGAAGCACGGCCTGTGCTACGCCGCCCAGGGCAACGACTTTGAGGCCGCCGCGGTCACGTACTTCAAGGCAACGCTCAAGGCCGCCGCCATGGTCGAGAGCGCCACCAAGCAGATCAACGCGTGGGCGGCCCAGGCCGAGCCACTCATCAAGTCCGTGGACCAGATTCAGGCCTTGTACCGGAAGAAGGTGCAGGTCTTCTGCTCCGGCGTGGACGGCAGCAACCAGCTCTCGATCGTGCGCACGTGCTTTGATAAGCCCGATGTCGTCGGCGCCAGCGGCCCAGTCAACATGATCGACTGCGCCAAGCCATCGGCCACCGCCACGTTCGCGCTCTGTGACGCCACCAAGCCCATCTCGCTCTACGGCTACATCGCCCCCGGTGTCGCTGTCACGCCAGCTCCAGTGACCCCAGTGACCTCGGCTCCGATCACCACGGCCCCAGTGACGCCAACGACCCCGGAGCCAGTTGCCCCAAAGCCGAGCTGCTAAGCTGTTGTGTGAATGATTCGGTAGATAGAGTCCGCTCGCATAAGCAGAATGAATTCAAGTTTCCTTTGAAAGAAAGAGGGAACCTCAACATAAAATAGAGCCTTTCAGTTGTCCATTCATACACCCCGACCTAGGACAGACAGAGCTTCCATTCTCGGAGCTCTAATACAGTTTTCTTTGCCATCGATCCAGCTGAGTAAATCCAGCAACGAGTGTACAGTGTTGTAGAACTTTGAGGCGCGGTGGGCTCTCGAGCCATGTGCCACTGCTGTCACGGCCGCGAGGTCTCCACTTGACGCGTCAGTCTCACTTCCCTCCTGGTCTCATGGACACCGACTACGGTGCCTGGACCGCTCTACAGTACCCACTAGAGTCTCATGGCCTCCAAGTACGCCACATTACCACCACCGACGACACCTCAATGGAAGCCAGCAAAGCAGGAGCAATATGGAGCCAGCGATCGTCGACCAGCTGTGGTGATCTCAATCTGCGGAAGCCCACGAGCCCAAGAGCCGGGGGGCTCGTCATGAACACCTGTAAGGAGGAGCTCAAAGTGGTCGCAACCGATAACCGATGGCATCTGGCTCAGGTTGGTTGCCCATGCACTCAGCTCCATCTGGTCTCCAGCGACAAATTTGAGCAACGAAGGAGTCAGCAACGAGCTGACTCGAATCATAATGACCTGCCGAATCTCGAGAGATTCCCTCCATCTCAGATCGCGTCCCAGGTTGCGTCTTCCGCACAGAGACGCCTCCTCATCGTACAGTAAATCTGGTCGCGTGCACCAGCATACCAGGCAGGCAGTAAGGGGTGACTGTCGTCGTTGTCGCGGCCGCCATCGCAAGTAGAGCCAACTTACAAGGCGTGAGCAGCTCCGAGTTGGTCAGAGGCTCTCTTGAAAACGCAGGTTGATTCTCTTCTCTACCAGCTGTCCCAGACAGACGGATACCACAGGTGAGCTGATGCGCACAGGCGACGAGCCATTTCCACTTTGTCGCGAAAGAAAAGAGCCGAAATGGCCAAAGTGCAAGCATATTTTAAACATTTTGGACATGCGAGACTCTGAAATCGAAAGCCCGAGCGAAGCGAAGACTCTCGTGCACCAAGTTTGCGTGCACGCTGGAGCTCTAGTGTGGTGTCGTGGAAAGTGTTGTGGGCGAACTTGTGCTGGCCGCCGCCGCGGTGTTCCGCTGACGAGCCGGCTTGCTTACTCTCCAAGTTCCTTGTCAGCCAGATTCCAATCAAGATGGCCAGCAATGTCGCTCTCTTGTTGGGCGATTGAGACCACTAGAAAAGCACCGATGGTCAAGTGACTCCTCTCAGCACCGCGCTTGAGAAGCTTGAATAATGCTCGAAAATTATTATTAAACAATACCAGCTTTACTTATCAACGAGAGCACATCATACAAACATCCGAGCGTCTCGTGGCTGAGATTAATCGCACCAAGAGATCGAAAGCGAGAGAGATCCGCCTGTAACCAAGTCTGTGATGCATGACGCAATGCACTGCGTTTTCCATTGAGAATGCTATCCAGATAGCATTCTCCAGGATAGGTTGCGTGTAGCGGATCCTCTCGTTGCCCAAGCCAGCAAAATTGACATTTTTTTAAATAATTCCTTTACAGTATAATATTCAAGTTTATAGATATCACATGTGTCTTCAGTAGTCTTACCACAGGTTCCGCATTCCTCTCTTAATCAATACCCTCTCATTTCCGTTGCACATTTTATACAATCACTTTTCTGCGCCAGCAAATCATCCAAGCAAATCTGACACTTTGATTCACAAACAAGCTGCAACAACGCTACGAGCAGTCAAAGAATTGCCGACAGCGTCACCCTAGTGGGACTCGCGAAGCCAACACAACACGGGAAGGACATCACCACCCACACTTTCGTCGTCACCATCTGACTCGCCTCTTGCGTGCGTGCATGCCTGCCCGCAAAGCAACAGACGTAGCTCAATCAAGTGCCTGCTCACTCGCCATTCTCACTTCTGCGGCCTCCTGCACAAGTCTCTCTACTACATCCGCTCGTCACGATGTTTTCCAAGTCCACCGCCCTCTTCGCTGTCTGCGCCGTTGCCGCCGCGCAGTTCCAGACCGCAACCGCGGTCGACTACCTCGGCGGCTGGCTGCCGACGCCGCCAAAGCAGCAGTGCGTCGACATCTGCGTAAACTCCAAGGCCGCGCCCACGTGCCCGACGGCGGACGCGGACTGTCTCACGAAGAAGCAGCGCCCGTTCGACTACGACTACCTGCTGCTCGAGCAGATTTACATCCCGCAGTACTGCCGCGACCTGCTCAAGGGCGTCGACTCGACCATCTCGCACCAGAACGTCAACGCGTACCCGAACGGCATCACGTGCAAGGCCGCGCAGGCCGCCAAGTCGCAGATGACGATCCACGGCCTCTGGCCCAACTACAACGCCGGCTACGCGGGCTGCTGCAACGTGAGCGACACGATCAGCAACCACCCGTACAACGCGCTGGACTTTGCCGAGGGCCACACGTCGCTGCTCCAGGAGATGAAGGCCGAGTGGATCGACCCGACCCAGGCGAACGAGTACGACACCATGTGCGAGATCTACAACCACGAGTTCCAGAAGCACGGCATCTGTTACGGCGCGTTCGGCAACAACTGGGACCAGAGCGCCGCCACGTACTTCCGCGCGACCTTGAACGCCGCCGCGACGATGTACTCGGCCACGTCGCAGCTCAACAAGTGGGCCAAGCTCGCCACGCCGCAGACCACGCTCTCGGCGGTCACGAAGCTCTACTCGAAGCAGGTGCAGGTGCTCTGCTCGGCCTCGGACGGCGGCAACCAGCTCGCGGCCATCCGCACGTGCTACAAGAAGCCGACCGTGGCCAACAGCAACAAGGGCCCGTTCACCCCGATCGACTGCGCGAACGCCACCAAATCGAGTGCGTTCATCCCTTGCGACGCCACGGTGCCAATCACACTCAACAAGTACGTCGCGCCGCAGTAAACTGGTTGGCCGCGAGTGACTGAGCTGGATAGAAACAGTCACGTGAGTCTTATAAGTGCACGATTACTTTGTTATAATGCACCACCACCTTCATTGGATTTCTACCTCTTCGTCGACACTAGTGCGCTCGCTGCCTTTGTTCGACTTGTTCACCACTGTGTCAGGCATAAGTTAGTTTGTTAACCGGAGACGGCTAACATTGTTATGTCCTTGACAACTTCAGTTCTTCAGCTGCTCAGCCGCATTTCTTTTCGCGACCATCTGCTCCGCCTGGATCGCAGTGATCGCAACGGTCGTGACAATGTCTTTCACAGTGGCACCGCGGCTCAGATCATTCACTGGCTTGCGCAGACCTTGGAGCATTGGTCCCATGGCAATGCACTGGGTGCTCTGCTGCACGGCCTTGTACGTGTTGTTGCCGGTATTCAGGTCTGGGAAGATCAGTACGTTGGCGCGACCACCGACGCGGGCTCCACTCGAGTCGGCCTTCAACTTTTGCTTCGCAATGGCCTCATCCACAGCGGCATCGTACTGGATTGGGCCGTAGATGTCGAGATCTGGACGCATGCCTTGTGCGATCTTGGTCGCTTGACGAACCTTGTCAATAATTGGGCCAGTGTTGGAGTCACCCGTCGCGTACGAGAGCAGAGCCACGCGTGGAATCATGCCAAAGGCTTCGGCGCTCTCGGCACTTGTAACAGCAATCTGCGCGAGCTCCTCAGCGGTCGGGTTGGTATTCACAGCACAGTCACCGTAGATGCGCACGCCATCTTCGAGGCACATGAAGAACACACTCGACACGAGCGGGCGTTCTGGCGAAGTCTTGATAAGCTGCAGTGCCGGGCGGATCGTGTTCGCCGTCGTGTGGCAGACACCAGACACCATGCCATCCGCGTCGCCCATTTCAACCATCATCGTGCCAAAGTAGGTCTCTTCGGCAACAGTGTCTCGAGCGCTCTCCATGGTCATACCCTTATGCTTGCGCTTCTCGTACAACTGTTTCGCGTAGTTGTCCAGCAGGTCACTGTCCAGCGTCTTGACAATATTTGCGCCAGAGAGGTCAAGATTCAAGGTCTTGGCGTGTAGACGAATCTCTTCTGGGTCTCCAAGGATCGTCAGCTTCGCAAGACGGATACGCAAGATCTCATCGGCAGCTTGCAGGATGCGAATGTCTTGGCCTTCCGTCAAAACGATGTGACGTTGCACTGCGCGCGCTTTGTTCAGCACAAAGTGCATGAAGTGCTTTGGAGAGCGGTGCAGCACCACGCCTTCGTCAAGCTCTCCGATCAGCATTTCCTTCTCGATAAACTCGTCAAAGATGGCCTTGCACTGTCCAATCTTGCGAACACTGGTCGGCAAAATGTCGGTAGAGACGCGACTAACGGCAGTGCTGGTGCTGTACGTGTCATGCGGCACCACGAAAATCGGGATCGATAAGCCAGTCTTGTCCAGCTCAGCGACGCCCTGCAGGATCTCATGCGTGTTACTGTGCGGGTAATCGCCATTCGTCAGCACGATTCCCGCCACGTTCGGAAGCACGCCAGGAATCCGCGATGCGAGCAGGCCGAGCAAGATGTCGGATCGATCAGCAGAAGTGATCACCAGCACGCCATCCTTGTACTTTTTCAAGTGCGCGAACAAGTCGCGTAGGTGACTTGTCGCGACAACCGCATCCGACACAATCACGTTATTCGAGATCTGCGTCGAACCGAAGAGCTGCTTGGCGCCGAGCTTGAACGCAACTTCGTTCAGTCTCTTCGACGCAATGAGCTCATCGTGGGGAAGGAAGCCGAGGAACGGGAGATCTTTCTTCGCCATGATGTCACGCAGCGTCTTGCGCGTGGCCTGCGGATCAGTGGTGCGCACTCGGTTCGCGATCGTGCCAAAGTAGTTCAGACCAGCGGCTTCGACTTGCTCCTTGCCGAGCACGGTTCGCGAGACGATTTCGTTCACCAAGTCGCCGTTCTTGAGCGACACGCCGGCAAGATCGGTCAGAAGCAGCATCGGGGATCCAATCGCACGCGCAATGTCAATGTTGATCTTCCAGCTCATGGCCGATTCATGCTCCGTGATCGGCGATCCTTCGATGATCATGAAGTCATGGTCCTTTTTGCAGTTCTCAAACGCGTTCAGGATCTCTTCAACCAGGTCGTCCGATTTGCCGCTCAACCAGCACTTGAGCGCTCGCTCACTGGTCACGCCGTAGATCTCGTTCTTCTTCTGCGGGAGCTCGAGCTCGCTGTGCATGAGGTCCATGTGGTGGTCTTGCACCGACGACGTCGGGCTTGGCGCGATCGGGCGAAAGTAGCCAACCGACGTGAACTTTTGCTCGAGCGTGTGCGCGAGGCCGAGCAGCACGGGCGACGTCTTCTTCGTGTACTCTGTCGACGTCACGTACAAGCTCTCGACCGGCACGCGTCCTGCGTTGATACATAGACATGTGCATCTTCATTAGCACATGGAGTGGATCACAACGCAGCAGAACAGCCGTGCAACATGTTCCAGCATACCTTGCTCGATGGCGGCAGCCGTGAGTGCTCGCGTCATGAGCGACCAGTGGCGGTTAGGCTGCACCGTGGCCGTCATGCGGCGCACCACTCGTCCACACTTCCACATATCTGCTGTCTATCTGCTTGAATGTGCTGGTGTCGTGGGGGCGGGTGGGTGTTCTTGTCGAGGTGAATTTGCGGAATGAGCATCACGAAATGTGCCATGCAAGCTTGTCTCTTCAACGTCATAAGGGAAATGCCCTCCCACTTTCACTTGATTTCAGTATGGTCGACGTATTTGTTTTGTCTGTCATAAGGGAAACGCCCCTCCCGCTTTCACTTGATTTCAGTATGGGTGACGTTTTTGCTTCGAGGTAGGTATCAAAAATGACAGGGTCAAGACAAAGACACGCGCGCGTGGCAGCAGCGTGCCATGACAGGTAATGAAAGGTGAGGTGTCGAGCCAGATCAAGCAAGCATGGTGGTGGGCCTGGGCCTCGAATCTCCAGTCGCAGGAAGCCAATCGTAGACGGAGAAGCAGTGGTGACGCACTGCGAGCGGCCAACCCGCGGTCGCCTTTGCAATCCTCTGATACCGGGTTGTCTCATGCGCGCGCACATGCCGAAACGCAACGCGCGTGCTGCTCGTTGTGGGGTCATTGTGGATGAACACGACCAAGTGGCGCCGTCACGACACTCTTGTCTCAATTGCGCACGAAGCGGTGTCGTTACCTCAGGCATTTTCACACCACGCACAGCGCCTCAATTGCATGTTGCCTGCCTCATAGCAAACCAGCAACAGGGCTCACACACAAAACATACCTGCTGGCCGGCGCATGGGTGGGTGTCAGGCAAGGCGTGCACGCGTCGGCGCTGTTTCCAAAGTGTTTCTCGTGTCTTTTTATTTTATTTTTCATGTTTCTCTCTCTCCACTGCCACTCGCTCGTAACGCCGCGCAATCTGTGAAGCTGGCGCTCACCTGTCTGTGGCATGAGTTCTCCTTTTTCTCCGCTTGCCGGCTTCGTCTGCACGCGTAGACGGTGGGAGCTATGAGGTTGATTTTGGAGGCTTGTCCGCAGCTCACTCGCCTGCCGTGGACGCCGACGGAACCTGCGTACGCTAGGAAACGCTTGCTTCCGTCACTTCACTCCGCCCTCACTTGCTCACGTTCGTTCGCGCGGCCTGGCTCGGCGGATCACCGTCCGCCTACCTAGATGGAGAACTCATTAAAGGTCGCCTTGTCTTTCTTAGCCTTCTTCGACTTGGCCTTGAGTGCCTCCTCGCGCGCGAGTCGCACGGCCGATGACTCGTTCGTCGCCTTCTTCTTCTTGCTGCCGGCCTTGCCCTTCACCACGCTTCTAATGTCTACGATCGCTGGCTCGTCCGTCTCAGCAGGCTTGGACTCTGTTCACAGAGAGAGTGCACAATCGTTAGCATGCTGGTTCATATCGGTACTAGCTGACTGGTATTCGTTCCTAACACTTCAGTGAAAGAACATTGTGGGTATATAAACGTACCAGCAACAGGCTTCTTCTTGCCGCTCTTCTTCTTCTTCTTGGACGCGTCCGTGGAGGCCGCCTGCTCTGGCTCCGTCTTCTTCTTGTCTTCCTTCTCGTCCACCACTGGGGCTTCAGCTGCAAAGATAAATCAGGTAAACATCGGCAATTTGTCAGTACATGTGAGTTTACAGTGGCACGAGATCTTTCGTGCAAATGCGATGTAGTGCGGCGACAAGCAACGTACTGGCAATGCCGAGCGCAGCGAGGGCGGCTTCGAACTCGTCGGCTTCCTTCTGCTTCTGCTCCTTCTTGCTCAAAGTGCGCGTTGGAGTCTTCTTTGGCGCAGCGGCGGCGGCGGCGACCGCAGGCTTTTCGCTCTCGACGGCGGCATCTTCCTCGTCATCTTCCTCGTCTTCGCTGTCGCTGTCCTCCTCCTCGCTCTCTTCTTCCTCGTCTTCCTCGGCGACCTGCTGCTGGCCCTGACGGGCCGCGATCTCCGCGGCGGCGGCGTGCTCAGCGGCGTCCTCGTCTTCGCTGTCGTCGTCGCCCCACGCAGAGGTGGACTTCTGGCTCACGAACGCGAACACGGCCTTCTGGTCCGCGGCGGCGGCGGCTTCCGTCTTAGCGGCAGCCCTCTTGGCCTTCTTCTTGTCCATCGACAGCGCTGTAAGAGTCACATATTCGCATGTCAGAACACTATGTGGATATCATACAGGCCTGCAGTAAGCAAACACACACAAGCGATCCACGAGCAGCTCCATTCCACTCACCGTCAAAGACGTTGATGTTGACCTTTGGGGTGCGGTCGACCTTCTTCTGTGGTGGGTTGAATCGGCTCATGATGATGCTGATGAGGTGGTTGGGGCGTTGGTGCTGCTACTGTAGTATTGGTGCTGCTAGTGCTGGCGTCGCTAGGTGATGGCGAGGCGTGAAGGCTGCTCTTCTTTCTCTTCTCGGCTGGAAAGTGTTCGCGAGATCGAAAATTGGTGGCCGTGCCAACTCGCATTCGACCAAAAATCCTGGGGGGATAGAGCTGATTGGACGAAATATGGGGTCCAATGAGGTCTATGATTGGATGAAATGGTCACTTTATTCACAAATGTCAAATTTGATAATTGATGTTTCCTGAATTTTAATTTGACGACATCTATCGCGATGGCGTCACGCATGTTGCGGCAAACCTCAGTCGTAGGCTATCCTAGGCTCTCTCGTTCACGTATCTGGCCGACGAGTTTGGCACGAGCATCTCTCATTGGAATCACCAAGCTGAATTTGGCTCCACGAAATAACAGGAATCATGTGAATCGTTTTCTAGCGACTTGAGCAAAGCTCAATCATCATCCTGCACCTCCAGGCAAAACCAAGCCAACATGTTATATCAATGCAAGTCGTTTTGAAAGCTCTATTTTTGCGAAAAGACGCCAAAAAAGAGAAGATACCCGCGCGACAATCACTCCGAATGTGTCCATTTCCTAAATCCGCATGTACATTATTTACGCAGCAAACGGCTGGCTCATCAATGGCCCGAATATATATTATATCCGAGTTCCACATAATCTACGCTCCCAAAAGTACATTGTCCAAAAACACACCGCAGACACGTGAAACCATATATGGCGGAGCTCTCGAGCGGCGATCAAGATGGCGGCCCGTAGCGCAGAGGCCGCAGCCGCTAGCGATGTCGACCGACACTGGACGCAGGACGAGATGGCGCTGCTACTGCAGGCGTGGACCGAAACAGTGAGCACGCGCATCGCCCATGCGCCCGAGACGCTGCACGAGTTCCACACGCGCCAGTACAAGGTGTTTGTGATGCGCGCTGTACTGACGCACACCGTTCGCGCACATCCGCTCGCAGGTAGCGCTCGTGGTGAAGAAGGCGCAGCTCATGAGCGCATTCGCGCCCTTCGCGGACTTTAACACGTGTGCGCTCGGGTCGACGACTAACCTGCACGCCAAGGCGCCGACGTGGTTCACGATCGGCCCCGCAGTGCGCGAGAAGTGGTTCGAGTGCATCCCGATCGGCACGAACTTCAATAACCTCCTGGCGGCGCTCACAGCGAACTTGGACGTCGACGCGAATGTGTTCCAGGAGATGCAGCCGCTCGTCCAGCACCACCGCGATCGATGGGGCAACGAGGCCGGAGATGATACCACCACCGCCACGCCTCCGCCTCCAATCGCAGCGAGTGCACTGCCTCCGCCTGTAGCAGCAGCGAATATCCCGAAGATCATCAGTACAAGCCACAGCGGCACGAAGCCATCCAGCAGAATGACCTCTTCCCAGCCCAAAGCAGCCACCAAGACTGGCAGCGCTGCTTTAGCCGCTGGTGGTGCCAGTGCTAGCGCTAGCTCCAGCACGGCTGCTTCGGCTACCACCGCGAGCCCAGGCACGTCAACCGGTCTGTGGACCCGTGGTGAGATCCTGACGCTGCTGCGCGTGTGGCGCGAGGCTGCTGGATCCTGCCACCTCCCAACCAACACTGCGGACTTTCGCGAGGTCGTCCACGCAAAATTCTGCGCACAGCACTCTAGCTCAAACGCAGCAGCAGCACCGACCATTCTCTGCGCAACCGAGCCAGCGTCGCGACAAAGATGCGCGTGATCATGAGCAGCTACGCGTTCATTTCGGATTTCCAGAAGCTCAATGCGTCGCGGGACTGTTTCACGATCGATAAAGCCGAGCGACGCAAGATCATGAGCTTGAACTTCAAAGGCCCGAACTTTGTCCATTTCGATAGAGAGATGCTCGACATGATTGTGAAGCTGAACGAGATCCAGGACAATAGAACGACGGGGGTGTCGTCACGCAAAGCAGGGACGATGCCACCAGGCGCCGAGCCGCCTGCAAAAACGATAGCGCCGGTTAATTCGACTCCTCGGACTGCTCGGCCCGTAGCAGCGATGGCATCAATCGCGATTCCCGAGACTGCTCGTTCTGTAGCGCTGATTCCGCCTACAAGAACACCTGCGAAGATTTCCCCGCCTCTGGTACCCGCGCCAATCAAGCCTGCACAGTCCATAAGTATCCAGCATATGGCGAGCCCATCGCGCCGACCAAAGTCGTCGCGACCAGTGTCCAACCAGGGCCTCAAACTCCTGCGAGCGTTATGAAAAGCGAGAGGTCGGTGCCTGTAGCAGCTCCCGTCACTGTTGCTGCGAATGTCCAGCCGCCAGCGACAGCTCTCACTAGCGCTCTGACGAGCGTCCAACCAGCAGTGACATGTGTCGCTAATGTTGCAACGAGCGCCCACAAAATGCAGACTCCCCAGGTGACCCTGCCGTCGCCGTCTACCAATACCTCCACTGACACAGGCGAGAACGCATCATTAACTACCAACCCTGCGGACTGGAGCCGCGAAGAACTCGCTCAGCTGATTCACGCGTGGGAGGGCACGCTTGACAACAATGCTGCGCACGCCGAGCGACGCCCCAATGAAGCGCCTCGGCACTTCAACCAGCGTATTCTGCAAAAGTTCATTGCGCTTACGGGCAACAACAACAGGAACACGCGCATGGAGCGCTGCATCGTCGCGAAAATCTACGTGCTGATTACACGTATCACTTCATCACCAAGTTCAGCCAAATGAAGAGCAGGTCCGACAGACAGCCGCACAACTTGCTCGCCATGGGCGCGGGCCAGAAAGCGGCGATCCTCGAAGCAGACAAGATGGCGCAGTACATTGTGGACATTGACAGCGAGATGTTCGCGCGGCTCGCTCAGCTCACAAAGAAGCTCGAGAAACCTGCGACACCTGTTGCTTGAGCCAGCCCGAGCCCGAGCTCACGGTCTTTTAATCCTACGACTGCAGTCGTGGCGACGACGACACGGTCTCCTATTCCGACGACAACGATTGTGCCGACAATAACGACACCGGTCAGCACCAGAATGACTACAACAGTTTTTCCTGTCCAGACTCATCATGCTGCGAGTATATTAGCTGGACAGGCGAACGCAAGTGCTGTCGTCCATGTATCGCCAGCATTCCCATTCTCGACATTGGCACCAGCTCGAGCTATAACGCCGAGGCTAATCACAACAGCAGCACCAGCACCGACCTTGATGCCGACACCAACATCAGCAGCTTCATCAACGTTGGCAATTGTGGCAACACGACCACCAGCAAAAACAGTGAGAGCTTTCGCACCGGCACCGATTTTATCAGTACCAGATCCAACACCAGCCCCAGTCTCGATAGCGATACAAGCAGCAGCAACATCAATACCAGATCCGATGCCGATACCATCGGCACCAGCTCCGGTCCCTGCGTCTACTCCGAAGCCAATACGAGCAGCAGTAGAACCAGTGTTGGCGCTTTCACCAGCAGTTCCAGCGGGTACGTTGCAAGTGACACCGACACTTCCGTCTCCACAATTACCACGACCTCTGAGCAGTGCTGCTCCCAGCATCGCATTCGCTGCAACCAGTTCTCCGCCAGCAGCACCAGCAGCAGTCATTCCACCACCAGCGATAACAACAGCTCCTACGGACAACAGCGGGTGGAGTCGAGACGATCTGCTGCTTCTGATGACGGCTTGGCGCGATATCCTGAAAGTGTCGGAGTGCTAGCTGCTGCCGGCTTCGACGCTCAACTTCTGCGTGCACCGGCGTCTCCCGCAGCTCATGCCGAACGGCAGTCCGTGCACAAGAAGCGAGCAGTCGATGACACGCGTGAAGAACATGCTCATGTACTCGTACTAGCTGATTATGCGGTTCAATCGCACCGAAGCTGAGGGCAACGTCGGCATGGGACGGAGACTGGACTGCTTTTCGCTGGCGTCGGCCGATCGAGACGCCTACTTGGCAACACATGACCCAGTCAAGATGCACTTGCATCTCAGTTCGGAGATGTTCCACGTGATGAGCGAGCTGTCACTGCTTGTGGCGAATGGCATGAAGGACAATGCTCGCGATTCCAGGCCCGCGCTGGAAAAATGGCGCCGCTCGAAGACCATGCATCTTCTGCGTGCGTGGCACGAAGTCATCCAGATACCGCGGCTCCCAGACGAGTCCACGGGCATGATCAGTCGGTGCATCTACCAGCGGTATCGCGTGCATGCGTCCTCAGCCGGTGACTCGTCGTCGAGCGTGAGGTCAGAGAAGGATTTGGCGATGAAGAAGATCCTGTTGCTGCACAGCTTCAACTTTGTCTTCAACCTCAACGAGAACACGCAGACGATCGCCGGCGAAGAAAGCGGCGGCGGTGCCAGGAAAACGCGAAATTGGTTCGCGCTCTCTCGCGACGAGCAGCGCAGATGCTTCAGCACTGATATCGATGCTGGCATGGCACAGGTCCACGGACATGGACGAAGAGGTGTACAGCATGCTGAAGGTGATTGTCGAGCACAGCGACGACGGGAGCACCACGGGTAACTCAACGACCAACGCAGCAGCACCTGATTCGAGGGTTGTATCGGCTATCTCGAGTGGTGTATCGGAGTCTCTGAGCAGCGACCTCGCAGTGGAGAGTAGCGCACTTGTGCCGAGCACAACTCCAAGCTCGACTGCGGCCACCATCAATATGCACTCGTCACCAGAATCCTTTGCAGGCCAGCACTCTAAAGACACAGCAGAAGTGGCAGCAACAACAGCAGAAGAAGATGGAGAAGGGGCGTCGCTGCAGAGCCACACTGCATCGTGGATCTCGGCGATCGCAGCCGCTGTGAGCAGGAGCAGCCAGCTTCCACCGGACACCACGAAGGACCTGGACCAGTACCCGACGGACACGCACGGGCTCATTGACCTCGTCTCGGAGGATGAAATGGATGTCAATGCGTCTTTCGAGGACGATGACGAAGATATGGAGCTCGAGAGCGATGAGTTGGCGCACAAACGTTATGGTTCACACGACCGCAAGGCGCGCGATCGAGTCTCCAAGCCCACTGCAGCTGCAAGTTTTACGACGAGTCACACCCGTGAAGACTCGGGCTCGAGCTCCAGTGGTGAAGCCCAAGTACCTGCACCGATTACAAACACGCACCGGCGGCTGACAGTCGCGAGTCTCAGCGAGCAGATTTCTGGTCGTTCCAGGAGCCAAAGCGATGACGAGAATGGTGGCGACAGCTCCTTGGACGGCGAAGTGCTAACCGAGCCCTTCACATTGTCGGGGATCTGCTTACCTGCGAGCTGCCAAGAGGAGACCGACTCGCCATCAACGACAGCAGCAGCTGTGCCGCAGCGAGTCACACGATCAACGGTGGTGAAGAAGCGCAAGGCGGTCGAGGCACGCGTCATGTCGCCGTTCAAGAAGTGCAAACTGCGCTCGGAGCTCTTCGCGGCCGTGGACGTGCTCGAGAAGCAGGCGCAGCAGCTGCGCAGGATGCTCGTGCAGATCCGCGAGGAGCGCCAGGCGCGGCGCCACAAGCGAGAGCAGGAGCGTGTGCTGCGCGAGCTCGAGCGCCAGGAGCGAAGACGAGACCGCGAGGCGCGCAGGGTCGAGATGGACGAGCGGCGGCTCGAGAAGGAGAGCATGGAGCGGCAGAACGAGCAGCTCGACCGCGAGCACAACTAGGGGAGTCTGCGGCAGCTTCTGCGCAAGCATCTCGAGGAGCAGCAAGCCTCCGGGTGACAGACACCATGATGAGAAGAGCCACTCACCGTGAGGCGGAATTGTGATCAGTATCCGAAGGTGAATGAATATAGCGGTCAACACTGCCTCGACACACAGCTAATCTGCTATATTATATTCAGATCTCTGAGAATGCCACCTATAAAAAACCTGAGCATTCTGAAAGAGGCTGCCCTTTTTTCTTCTCGAAGACTCCATCTATAATGCCTTAGCAAAGGCTGTCCTATAGGATACTACGAGTCGCCGCGATGCGGCACCCATGGATACTTGTCGTTGCTCTCTACGTTAAATCCCTGCAGAACGCTGGAGGCCGAGCGTTCTCGATTTTGCATTGGAGAAGTAAAAGCATGTTCTTGGACGCGTTGTCGTCTCGGTTCACAGTCATACCGTGGCAGCCATTGTTTGTGCAATGAAGTACACTGTAAACTTTGAGAGTACGCTCGACGCCATCGCGGCACATGCGGTTGGACTTTTGATGGACGAGAGGCGCGTGGAAGCGCGAGTGCAGCTTGCTAGTCCTGAACTCGTCGATGGGCTCGACCCTACAGTACCGCCGGAGCATGCGCTCTAGCAGCTTGACCGGACCCGCCGGAGACTTCTTGATCAAACCCTCTGCGTCGTGGTTGCTCCAGTCGCCGAAGCCAACAAGCGTTCGCTGGCCTGCTTGAGCAGTCAGCTTCAGACACAGCTCACGCAGCTTGAGCTTGTGAAACGGCTTGGTCATTGCGAAGTCCAGGAGGAGATCCATGCGCGGGATCATGAACACGACGTACTCCTTCAGTCTTCCCAGCAATGCAGTCTTCTTTGTCAGCATGTTGCGGATGGCTTCGAGGACGTCGGGGCAGTTCTCCTGCTAGACCTTGATCTTCTGGTTGCGCTTCGTGTACATCGCGTCCTCACGGAACTCAGATGATAAGCAGGAAACCTTGTCGCCGTTCTGGTTTGTAGCCACGAACAGATCACGTCAACCAAGGTTGAAGCCCCGTAGGACGTCATACTCTTCTATCTTGAGTTTGCGAGGACCGAGGATGCGCTTGGGCCTCCGCATTACGATGCTGACCACCACGCCATCCGTCTTGATCTGGCCCGAAAACCTGCGGTTGGCAGTCTCGAACTTGTTGATGTTGAAGAGCTCGCACCACCACGCATCCGACACCGCTCGCCATGCTGGTCCCTTTTTTGAAATCGGGATCTGTGCTTGTCTGAACAGAGCCCACAGTCCATCCGTACACATGGCGAAGTGACTGCACTCAAACCTGCGTTTGTACGGAAGCAGGCTAAAAGAGCAAGCCTCTACGTATCCAGGCGTTGCCTGGTTCATGCGATTTCGCTCTTCGATGTCCGCAAGGAACATGTACGTCAGCGGCAGGAGCATGTGCGGTCGACTGTTGAGCTTTCCGATCTCACTCCGTGGTATACGAGCGCACCACTCTAGCACTTGCGCGTCGTCGCCTTCGTACGTGGTATCTAGAATGGCGGCCAGCGTCTTGTACGCCCGGTGTCCGTCGTTGACAAATTGGCCCTTGAGATGCTTGTGGAGCCGCTGGTAGAAGTTGAGTCCGACTGCGTTGGTCGTATTCGTCGCCATCTGCCAGGCAACGTTCTGACACCACCCCGACGAGATGAACGTGCGATCGCCTTGTGGGCGTTCGGTCCCGCGCCATGAGTTGTAGAGCGTCAGCGACCGCGCCAACTCGGGATTTTTCACCGTGCAGCCACTCACGGTCGTCACAGCAGCCATGCACTTGTAGAAGAATGATTGGTTGAGCTCTGGCAGATCGGTTTCTGCCTGGCACAGTCAGATGACGTGAACGTTTGCCAACACGTACACTTCGAGCGCCGCTTTGTTAAAATCCTTGAACACACTTTCCCACGGTAGCGCCTTCGCCTTCTCCGTGCAAAGCGCATTGAGCGTTGTCTTGGCAACGGACACGTCCGTGCCAGCGTTCGCGGCGCGCCGGGCGGTCACGTCGGGACGCTGCCACTTCGGCTTTCCTTTGCTGTGGGCAGAAGCTGTGAGCTGATCGGCGAGAGCTGACACGCCGCAGTCGTTGTCGTCGAGCTCCTCGGCATCTTGAGCGACCTCTCGGTGTGGCCCTGGGTCTTCCTCCTCCGTCGAGTCCGGTTTTGGCTGCTTGAGCACCATGGTGAGGCAGATCAACGAGTGAGAGATGGAATTCAGGCTTTGCGAGCCAATGTGAAAAAGGAACCCGCTCTACTCTCTCTCTCTTTCTCTCTCTCTCTCTGGCCTGCTCTGCTCTTCTGCACGCCCGCGTTCAGGGCCGTACAGTTCCGTGAGCCAATCACGAGCCGTCTCCACACTGGCCTGTCAGGCAAACACGTTCCGGCCGTCGCTCTGCGTCACCGGCGTTCTTCCTTCAGCTTCGATCACCAGCCCCGTCGTGCGTTCGTCACTATTTGCCCTCCTTCGCGCCACTCGCTCCGTACTGGTCTGCTTTGTGGCGCCCGTCGACGGTCCCCTGCTTCATGATCCACCGAAGAGATCCGCCAATGGAATAGATCCGCTGATCCCCGGCTTCAGATCCGTGTAATTCATCCAAGCTTGTCGTGTGTGACGTGTCCAGCAAACAAATCGAGAACACTTACTGGGGGATCTGGAACTCCCTGAGATCGCAAATGTTTATTCTCTGCTTGTGCGTTGCTTGGTGATTCTCAAAACCGACTACAGATAAACCTGGCTAATCTGATCCCTGAAAAACATGATATCTTGCTGTATATGATAAGGTGTTGATCCACCAATTCCGTTTCTATATAAATGTATTGAGTAAACTTAATAATGTGCAAAAATGATACATTTGTGAACTGCACGAAGGCGGGATTTGAACCCAGACCAGTTTCGTGGGAGGGTCGTGCCCACGCCACTGACCCAAACTCCGGACCCAGAATATCAAATTTTGACGAGATTACTCATCAAATATCATTTTTGCCCATTATCAAGTTTACTCAATACATTTATATAGAAACGGAATTGGTGGATCAACACCTTATCATATATAGCAAGATATCAT
>JAASFY010000005.1:0-87355 GCA_023334035.1 Globisporangium okanoganense | reverse complement strand
TGGTGTCTTGTAGCGCACGTACTCCAGCACGAGAGGCGAGAGACCGATGGACACCATCCACACCCCTGCGAGGTAGATCAGCCCGTACGCCACCCACTCCTTCTCAGATTGCAAGTCGTAGAGACTCAGCAAGTACTCTTCCATGGTCTTGTTGTCGAACTGCGTGCAGTAGTCCACGTCTTTCAACATGCACACGTCGTTGGCGGGCGAGCGGTACTCATTGACTGCGATCGCGCGGATGCTCCAGCTGTACGGACTGATCCAGTAGAGCCAAATCAAGTAGACCGGAAGCTGACTCTTGTGCCACGAACCCCGCAAAGAGGATGAAGATCATGACCGTGAACGTCGCCAGCGGATCTGCCACGACGAGATTCGGAGCAACTGAAACGACGAAGAAGAACCACGAGCTGAACGCCATGTTTGTAAGCAGCAGAATCGCTTCAAACACAAGGTACGAGCCCACCGACGACGCGAAGTCGCACATTCAGTACACTATCGTTCCGAAGACGATTGTCTCGACCACTTGCATCGGCACTTGCGAAAGCGCGGTTGCCAGCGCGTACGACAATGCGCGGTAGAAGTTGGCGCTGCGCTGCTTGTAGAAGACCTCTCGTCCCGAGAAAGGTCGGAATGAGCGACATTTGTCCCAGCGAGAGATAAATGAGCACCATGAAGACAACTCCGAGCACCACTTAGATGTCGACCACGTCAAACTGATAGAACGTCCACGAGTTCAGCAGCGCCATGATAATGATCATCGCTGCGCGACCGATGATGAACGGCTTGTTCCGCAAGAGAACGAGCGTCTCTCGCTTCGTCACCGTCCAGGTTCTCTGCCAAAAGGACTGGTGGAACTCTGGCATTGGGTTCATGTGGAGAGGCACAACATGTTCCACCAGGCTTGACTCAAGTGGCGTTGCCAACTCTAGAAGCATCGCCTCGTGAATAGCTGAGCGACGGAAGATCTCAGCAAACTCGCTTGGAAGTCGAGGAAGTGCAGAGCAGTTGACTCTAGGCGTCCCGCCCGCATACTTGCATTGCTCGCTGGTTCCTAGATCAAACAAGTAATCGGCCACGTCGCGCTCGGGAGGACAAGCGAAGCCCAGGTCCTGGAAGTACTCGAGAACTTATTCGCGTGAACCATGGTACATCATTTCGCCTTCCTTCAGGATCATCACGAAGTCGAATATCGCGAACACCTCCGGCGCTGGCTGCAGAAGCGAGATCACTGCAGTCGTGCGGAATTTGTTCACGATGCTGCGCTGGGTGCTGATGATTTTGAAGGTCGCCGCGCTGTCGAGTTCCGTGCTGATCTCGTCCATGAAGGTGACATACTACATGCCAAATTGCATCTCACCGGTCGTCACGCGCTTGCGTTCACCACCAGAGATACCGCGCATCATATCGTCCCCGACAATGGTGTTCTGGCAGTTCTGGAGTCCAAGTTGGGCGACGGTCGTCTCGGGGTAGTTGTCGAACATGGCTCGAGCGGCTTCCACGGCATTCTTGTTCTCTTCGGGCGTGCCATTGGACAAGAGCTGCTCACCACGGCGTTGGAGCTCACCGCCAGTGAACTTGTGCGCGAACTCGAGGAATTCCCGCACAGTCAGTGTTGGGTGGTGTTTGTCGTCTTGCGTCGTGTGGGCGACAAACTGCGCCGAGCGCTTGAGGAGATTCGCTTGCGGTTCTCCGTTGTAGGTGATGGAGCCATCGACATTGATGTTCTTCTCCATAGGAAAGCGTTCACTAATGATCTTCATGAGCGACGACTTGCCAGAGCCGGGTTAACCGAGGACCAGCGTCATGGAGCCGAGTTTGAAGACACCACTCGTGTTCTTGAGAATCTCCTTGCGCAAAATATTTTCCTTCGCGAACATCCCTGCGACTCCATTCTTGAGCTCGTTCGCGATGGTCGGAAGCTGGGGCTTGCTGCTGTCCGCCGATGCATCGATTGTAAACTCGACCGCGAGCGAGAGGTTCTTGAACCGGACCTCCATTTACGGCAGCGGTCGTCCGAGCGCAGCTTCCAGGGTGATTGCGACGTGCTGGTGGGACACATTTACACCGTTCTTGATCAGGACTTTGGCGCCCGCGTGATCAGTTTGCTTCCCTTCGTACACGAGGGAGTGGCTCGAGGCTTCCAGATGGTAGCTGTGGAGATCCTATTCGCTGCCTTCGTAGTCGACGCTGCTGATCGTGGATGTTGCAGGCTTCAGCACCGGTATCGCAAGCCGCCTCGAAGACATCGTCTCAGTCGGATGATCAGCTTCGGTACTCGAGCGGAATTTGAAGAAGAATGAACGAGCTTGTGCGTGCTGATGTGCTAAGAAGGTGAGTTGTTGACTGAACCACAGACGATGAAATCTCGAAACAAGCCGATAAAGTTTGAATCCGCGCGCAAGTGCGGAAGAGGTCCTCCATCGAAAGAGGTCCATGTGTGATATCACAGCTGGGACGAATAATCAAAATGGGGGACGCTGTCGAGCCATGAGCAAATCAGACTTTTGCGTTCAGATGCACGTATCGGATGGCGAACTAAGGCCAAAGTCGCTAACCAGCAGCACGAGTTCCTGCGACTCGTTTGTTGTGGATGGTGGTGGTGAGAATCAATATGATCATCAACGCCATGCATATTATTGTCTATCAATTTCATCTATGCCCCTCATGATTTCTGGCTGACAAAAGGAGGAAGGCACTCACTTTGTCTATAACTTCGTAAATATTTTAAATATTACTCCCATTTTTTTAATAAACGTGTCTAGATGCGTAGTAAATTGGGCTTCGCTTTGATTGCCATCTTCGTTTGACAAGCTTCGCATTTCCCCAAAACAACAGGATCCGACCAATAGACCAAAATCAAAGATGCAGCTCGTGAAGCAGGTCAAGCTCTTCGGCGGCTCCGTGAAGCAGTTCGCGCACGAGAGCGCGAGCACCAAGTGCACGATGAAGTTTAGCGTCTTCCTGCCGCCCGGCGCCTCGGAGACCAGCAAGGTGCCCGCGCTCTTCTACCTCGCCGGGCTCACGTGCAGCGACGAGCTGCTCTTCGTCAAGGCGCCCAACGCCGCCAAGGTCGCCGCGGCGCGCGGCATCGCGGTCGTCACCACGGACACCAGGTACACACTACACACTACAGTAGATGTATCGTTAGCTATGATAGCGTGTCGCTCATTGTTATGAGACTGCTGCTGTTGTTGTTACTGTAGTCCGCGCGGCGTGAACATTGAGGGCGAGGACGACTCGTGGGACTTTGGCTCGGCCGCGGGCTTCTACGTCGACGCGACCGAGCCCAAGTGGGAGGACCACTACCGCATGTACACTTACGTCACCCAGGTACGCTCGCTATACACACACGCTCACGTGGCTGCCTATTGTCGTGCTAAATAGCTAATTTATAAATTAACTTACTATTTTGACCAGGAACTGCCTGCGCTCATCACGGCCAACTTCCCCGTCTTGGAGGACAAGCACTCGATCATGGGCCACTCCATGGGCGGCCACGGCGCGCTTGTGCTCGGCATCCGCAACCCGGTAATACACTTGGCTCGCTAGGCCGCTCAATTAGTATTAATTATCATCACACCAGTCATTTAATTCTCACTCGTGATATTTTTAAAATAAATAGGACCAGTACAAGTCGATCTCTGCGTTTGCACCGATCTCGCACCCGAGCCAGTGTCCGTGGGGCATCAAGGCGTTCACGGGCTACTTGGGGCCGGACCAGGAGGCCTGGAAGCAGTACGACGCCACGCAGCTGCTCCTCAAGCACGGGCCCGTGGCCGCGCCGATCCTGATCGACCAGGGCAGCGAGGACCAGTTCCTGCACGACAAGCAGCTGCTGCCAGAGGCCTTCGAGGTGCGTAATACTAGTTTATTAATTATGCGATGGGAATTATCACCAGGTGGAGGTTAACGGATATAAACTCGTTTATTTAAATATGCAGGCTGCCGCGCAGAAGGTAAACCAGAAGGCCACCGTCCGCATGCAGGTACGGGTTCATATTAAAATCAAGCTCTCTGTATTTATTGTCTGGTTAGTTATGAGCTCTTGATACTGATTTTGTGTTGGCTTTGTCCTATTTGTAGGAGGGCTACGACCACAGCTACTACTTCATCGCGACGTTCGTGGAGGAGCACGTGAACTTTCACGCCGACGCGCTCCTGCAGTAGAGACTCGTGCAAATATACGAAGAGCTCCGTTCTAACGCAATGAGCTCCAGATATTGGCCAGCCAGCTGGTGGAAGCGTTTTGAGTCTAACAGTGTTGAAGAATGAACACAGACAACAGCAACAAGAACAAATAAATGGTTCAAAAATTTCATCTCGCACTTAATTATTATCACAACCACATACTCACAGTTTTACTTACATAGGAGAGAAAAAGTCTAGGCTTTTGTACAAACTATGTCGTTGCCCTGAGGCGGCGGCCGCGTGGCCAGCTCATGTGGCTGCAGAGGCAGCGGCTCATACGGCGCAGAGCAGTACGGACGCACAATGTCGAGGATTTCTGACGGTCCCACCTCCACTGGCGCGTCCATGGGCTTCTCTTCAAGTTGTGGCTGGGGCTCGGACTCGACACCTTGGATCTTCTCGACGAGCGGCGGTCGTGTGGCCGCTGGACGCTTCCTGCGCGGTCGAAGGCGGCAGGACTGGTCCAGGATCACGTCGCCGAACGCGTAGCGGTACTCGCAAAAGTCGGAAAACGCGCACTTGGCCTGGCGGTAGTTCCAGTAGCAGTCGCCGTCGATCACGGGCGGCCGCGACGTCTTGTCCGAGCTCATGTCCGTCTTCGTCTGCTTCGTGGTTGTAAACAGGCTGCGCATCTCGGCGCGCAGCTCGCGCAGGAATGCCGGGTTGCCCAGGATCTCGCGGTGGCCGGCGCCGTCGATCTCCCATACGCCGGTCGTCTGAACGGCGCCACCGCCATTCTTTGTCTGAGGCTCGCGCCGCTCAAAGAACGTGATCTGGTCGAGCGTGGAGGTCTTGAAGAAGCCCTCGAGGAGCCCCGCGGCCGCCGCTGTGCTCTTATCAGGCGATGAGCACATGGGTTGATCCCGACCATGGAGCGTATACTCGGCATGGTGGTTTAGCCCGTTGCGCGTGGCCTTGAACGTGCGGATGTTCTCCTCCGAGAAGTAGACCGACTGCGGCACCTGCGTCACGTCCACGGCCGCCTCTTTGTCGCCCAGCCACGTGTGCGCCCAGGAGAGCGAGTGGTACGGGACGGTCGCGTCGCCCGTCTTGCTGCATGAGTGGCGGCTGCTGTCTTCGTTGTCGAGCGAGAGCTGGTACCAGTGGCCAGCAGTGTCCGTGTCTTGGTACTTGTAGTTGTGCTTTGTCTGAGCAGAGTGGTGAGAGAAACCATGGTTAAGGATATGTCGATTTATGACTCTGAGACCCAAGAAAACCAGAGACGTACCGGCAGGTTGACCCCGTAGACCGAGTAAACAGAGGCAATGGGCGGGCGCTCCCAGGGCACCAAGTGATCGAGCACGTCGTCGTCTTCGTAGAATCTGAGCACACAGGCACCCTCCGTCAATGCCTATCCAGAGTAACAGCACTTGATGAACATGGAGGTTGTAGCATACCTCTTGCGAATTTTCTCGAGGTCGGCGAAAACCGGGTCGCGCTCGGCCATATCGCGGAAGAATTGGCCCGACGCGATCTCGGCGCTCGTGTAGTTCTGCGAGCGCTTGGTGCCATCGGTACTCGCTTCGAAGCGCACACTGATGAGCGTGTCCGTATCGTGCGTCGAGTTGAGCGTCGACAGAATCGGCAGGAAGCTGACGATCGAGCCTGTAGCGCAATACCAAGTGAGCGTAAGTATGCATGCCAGCAGGTGTCATCACTACTAAATAAGCACGCGTACCAAACGTGGCGACGAGTTTCCGGACCTCCCTCTGAGTGATCGGCAGGCCCTGCGTGAGCCCCGAGCTGAGCAGTTCAAGGGCCTCCGAGCTTCCCAACAGTGGCGAGCCAACGGCAAAGTACGTCGAGATGTGCTTGTCGATCCACGCCTGCCAGTGGTTGCGTCCGAGCTCGAGCTTGAGCCACTCGAGGAAGTACCGGAAGACGCCGTTGCCCATCGAGTGCGCGATCACGACCATACCGCCGTTATCACCGTGGAGCCCGACCGTGTATTCGACTATGCACACAGACGAGAGAAGGTTAGCCATAAAGCACTCAGAGCCGATAGCATGCATCTTAAGTACGCACTTTTCATCTTGAGCGAGCTGAAGTACTTGTCGCGCTGCTGGAGCTTGGAGGGCGGCAGGCGCCAGTCGTAGGGCGCGACAACGAGCTGGTCGGGGCCGAGGTCGAACTGTTCGACGAGGTCGCGGATGAGCGTGCCCCAGATCGTCGAGAGCGGGCCCGTGAGCAGCCCCGGGTCGAGCTCCGAGATGGCAGCCACGCCGTCCGCCGCTCTGAGCTTGCAGTCGATCTCGCTCTGGTTGGCCATGTGCAGCTTCATGCAGCCCACCCAGCAGTCGCCCTGTGCGAGGATGCGCGCCACGTCGATCCAGAGGCCTGCGACATGAGCAACAGATAGATAGTCCATCAGTCTCCGATAGGTACATACAACCGTAGAGGTGGCTTCATTCGCCACGGAAGAGCTAGCTCCACAACAGAGAGACGTACGGTCTCCAATGTTCACGTCGCGGTAGAGGTTCTTCTGGATCGAGTGCGAGCACGACACCTTCTTCCACGCGTGCAGCTGCGAGGACGCAAAACCCGGGATGAGCAGCACAGGTCGCGTGCGCAGACCCTGCGGCTTGTTGTTGGTGTTGGCGTTGCTGCTGCTATCTTGCGCCTCATAGCTCATGTCGTCAGTCGCGGCGTCGTCACCGGCGACGGGCCCACCGCAGCACCCGAGCGAGAGCAGGAAGACGGCGGCGAGCAGCAGCGTCAGCAGTCCGTTCGCGTTGCGGCGCATGGCGATCGGAGCTTTTGGTCGAGCTCTTGGAGCAGCTACAGTTGGCGTGTGAGGAAGACGATGTGGCTCCGAGCCAACGAATCCGTGAGTGAAGAAGTGGATGGAAGGCCGAGAAGATTCGCAGAAGCCTGTGAGGCTGGCTGCTGGCAATGATCTACTTCTCTTGCTTGCGCTTGCGCTTCCACGGCGCGATCGAATCGCCATCCATCAGGCTCGATGCAGATCACGTTCGACCTGAAAAAAGTGCTGTCAGCCGCACGCCACATATACTCCCTGGATATAAGAGTAGTATTAGAATTTTAGGGGAATGACACACCTTGATATAAGGACATTAAGCCTGAATTTACTATTAGGAGCCACAAATCAGACTGGAGCGAGATGGGTGGAGGTTCGTATTGCCAGCTAGGCAACGCGATCTTTGTATTTTTCTCACCTCCAATTTTAAAGTAAACCTTCTCAAAACCACAATAGATCTTTAATTTATCCAGTAGAGCCCACGTAATATTGCTGAAACGTATATGATGTCTGACTTACTCGTTATAAGAGGTTAACAATCTTTGTAACCGTTCGCGAGCAGTTTCAATGATCCCTGGTCCGCCCTTCTCGTAATAGTCGCCGCGGCGCTGATGACGATTGGAGCGCCGCTCCACGCTCTCTCTCTCTATGTCGCTTGTCCAGTCCGCATCTGTGGCCGTTTGGATGTGACTGTGTGCCTGTCGCCTGTAGGAGGGACCGCAGTCACTGCGGCGAGAGAAGAGTGTATCCATCTCTCTTCATCAGCACTCTTTCTCTGCACCAGTCATCCGCTCTATCACTGGAGATCGGCGGCAGACGGCGCCACTACTACACACACCCGCTGGTAATAGGAATGAGACAGGTGAAGCAGCCGCCAGCTCCCGCGTCTGCAGCTGGCCGGAGACTTCAAAGCAATGGCGGTACCGCGAAGAAGAAGCCATTCGCGTGGCAGCAGCGCAATGTGCAACTTGCAATAGCGCCGTGGGCACAGGACCGCGAGCGCCAGCACTTTGTGACCGCGAACGTCTTCGTCGCAGAGGAGTTGACGCCACAGTACGCGCTCACGTTCACTGTGACCGTGCAGCAGCAACAGCCACCAATGTGTGTGGTGCGCAAAGTGACCAAGCAGCACATGGCAAACGCCTTTGAGCGCTCAGTGAGCCATACAAACAGCGACTTTGCACAGCTCAAGACTGCGACAGCTAATGGCTCCAAAAGCCACCAGCCAAAGCCAGGCATTGACGATGCAATCCAGCAGTGGCTGCTCCAAGGCAAAGTGGCGCCGACACGAGAGGAGATCGTGCTGTGGCTGCTCTCGCGCATGATCCTCGTGTCCAGTACGAAAGAACAAGAGGCAGCGCGGGGTCTTCTCATCTGCGGAGAACAGGGAGCCGAGTGCGCAGTTGCTATGGGATCACCAGCAGAACAAGAATCACGGCTGCGTGATCACGAAGAAGCTCACGACGATAAAGGCAGCGACGAAGAATGTGAAGAGCTGCCCGCCTACGACGAACGCAACGCGAATGAAAATGAGGATGACGAAGAAACCAGCGACATGTGGGAAGTTGAAGCTATGATCAGCAATGGAGATGAGCACGCGGCCCCCGAGCCACAGAGCCCACCTATCGTTGTCCACAAGCCCCAACAACGACATTGCGCGTGGCTGGATGCCAACCTCAAGGCCGTCCAGCAGAGTTACGACAACAGCAGCGCGGCGTTCACAGCGTCCACTGCAACAGCAGCCAGCAGCAAGGATCTGGAAGTGGACAATGTCGTCCAGACCAGTGACACGCACAGGAAATGCGTACATCTTCAAGCGACATTTTCCAACAAGGAGCTACTCGCTTCAGAAACACAACCGTCCACCTATGAGAGACAACAAAACAGCAGCTCGCAATTCACGTTCGAGCCCGCATCCACTCGCACGCGGCGCCACTCAAGCAGCGTTGACCCGAACCTGAGCAACGCGTGGACGCAGGACCGCAAGACGTTCCAGCTCGAGCTCCACAAATCGCGCAAGGACATCCAGGCCACCAAGGAACTGCAGCGCAAGACCGAGACGATCGCACACCTGCGCAAGCAGCAGCTGCTCTTACAAACCCAGCGCAAGCTACGCGCCCAGGACCAGAAGCGCGACGACTCGCGCCAAGTCACGCAGCTGGTGGCCGACACGCTCGAGTACCACGAGCTCCTCAACACGCTCGAGACGCAGGTGAAGCGCACGAAGATCTCCGCCAAGCGCGACCAGGAGCGACTCGCTCAGACGGTACGCGTCGTGCTCGGCAAGGGTGAGAAGCACATCAAAGGCCCGATTCTGGGCTCTGGTCCGCTCTCCCAGATCGAGATCGACGCTGCCACTGTGAAGATAGATAGAGGTGGACACGAGGTGGACACTTTTGTCTACGACCTCCACGGAAGGCGTCATTCTGCGGAGGACGCTCAGAGTGTCCTCGCACTCGGTGTCTTTGAGACTGCGATGCTCAAGATCAAGCGCATATTAGACCACTCAAAGGGGACAGAAAGCGTCCTCCAGACGTTTCGCAAGTTCGATACGAACCGCAGTGGGACGCTCAGTCGCGAAGAGTTCCGCAACGTACTGCTGGCGAATGGTGTAAAGCTCACAGGCGAGCAAACGCACGTCTTCTTCCAGCACTTTGACCCGAACAGGAGCGGCGAGATCGACTATGGCGAGCTGCTCTGGGGATTTTTCAACCGACGGGCGTTCCTGAAAAAGTGGCAGCTCAGGAAAACCAAACTCTCGTCGCGCGAGATCAAGCTGCTCTTCTACCAATACGACCGCACGGGCCGCGGCGCGCTCTCGGCAAAGGACTTTGCGCTCGCGATGGACAACATCGGCTTCCAGGTCACGGAGAGCGAGCTCAAGCTGCTCGTGCTCAAGTTCGACGCCAACATGGACGGCTTCATCGACTACCACGAGTTCCACGCGTTTGTCAGCAATGGCGAAGTTGAGGGGGCGAATGAGGAGGCAAGGCAAGAGAGCAGCCACAAGAGCAGATCGTACTCCGTCCAGTCCCAGCAACCATGCAGTGAAGGTCGTGAGAACGAGGAAGAGAGCGTTGAACGGATCGTCAATGAGCTCCGAGCGTTATCCGAAACGCAAACAAAGATCCGCCAGTCCATTCGGAAATGAGAAGCTACAGTGGCGCCAACCAACGAGCGAGCAAAGATTATGAAGTCTATTGGAGATAATCACTCTAGCAAGCAAGCAAATGGCACGAACCTGAAGGTTCAAGGGCGCAAACTGCTTCTACAGAGGCTCAAGCGTCTCCAGTGGCCATCGGGGCGTGTATCTAGCAGTCTTTGGTTCGCTGCGCATGCCCAATCGGTGGCGCTCGAGCCCCGCCCACGCGATCATCACGCCATTGTCCGTGCAGTACTTGGCTGGCGGGAACACTGCGCGCACGCCTTCTTCAGCGGCGACGAGCTCCATCTCATGACGCAGGTACTGGTTCGATGCGACGCCACCGCAGACAACCTACAAGAAGGATAGCCTAGGTTAACGAGCTGTTATAACATGACAACCAAGTTCAAATGAACAAACGTACGATGCTGTTGATGTCGGCCCCGAGTCGCTCTTTCCCCCACTGACATGCTCGTCGCGCGCGCGTGAGCAGCTGGCCCACGGCACGTCGCTGGAACGAAGCGCAGAGGTCTTCTTTCATTATCTCGTCCAGTTCTCCAAGCTAAAACAGCAACATTAGAGTTTGTTGCAAGATGCAACATAAGCATGTCAGTCGATGCTCGCAACTGAAGCGGAAAGTGGTGGATTCAAAGCTCCAACCTTCTTGACTTCACGCAGCATCGCGGTCTTGAGCCCGGAGTACGAGAAATCGCAGTCCTACAGCATGATACAACAAGCAATGATTAGTTCAGCTTTGACCCTAAGTACCACCATGAGGTTGTAACATAACGACACTCTTTAGTATGTTGAAACATAGCAACACCAACCTTCCGGTGCTTCATGGGCTCAGGGAATGCGAACGCGCGGTCGTTGCCTCGCATCGCCATCCGCTCAATCAGTTTTCCACCGTGCATGCCGCCGGCCTCCGATGTGATGTCCAGCATGCGAGCGACTTTGTCAAAGGCCTCGCCGACAGAGTCGTCGAGCGTATTGCCCAGCAGTTCATAGTCGCCAATGCCCTGTCACGCACGAGAGACTCAATAGTTAATAATTGGATGATGAAAGCTGTAGCATATCATATTGATCGTCACGCCTACCTTTGCGAGAACGAGGCAGCAGTGGCCTCCGGACACGAGCAGCACGATGAACGGGAACTCGGGGCGAGCAACGCCTTCTTGCGGCAGTCTCGAGACCAACACGTGTGCCTAACAACGTTAATAGCCAAGGTGAAATGAGAGATCCTGGGTGTACGATGCAGCGTACAACAATTGCATATCGCACCTCGAGGTGGTTGATCTGGAGAAAGTCGACGGACGGGTGCTCAATACAGAGATCGCGTGCAGCGATGAGTCCGACGTCGAGACACGGCGAGAGCCCCGGACCAGAGGTGACCGCGATCGCAGCCAGCTGTGACACGCTCTCCAGACCGCTACACGTGCACAATATACGGTTAGTATGCTCCATCATGCTCCGAGATAATAGCCACTGAGCCTCACCTTTGCTCGATGGCGGCGCTGATCACGTGCGGCAGGTTCTCTTCGTGCGCTCGCGCTGCAAGCCCCGGCACGATACCTATCAAATCAACGCCAGCACCATGGTCAATACGGCAGCGCTTTGTACAAATACATTGGCGTTACACGCACCTTTCCACTTGGCGTTGAGCTCCCACTGCGAGGAGATCACGTTGCTGAGCACATTGCCATCGCCGTCGAGCACCGCGGCCGCCGTGTCGTCGCAGCTGGTCTCGATACCCAGGATATACGCCACGCCACGGCGGTGCGCAGCCGCTGTGACGGTCTTGCACACAGCTCGCTCCGCTTGGGCGCAGGACCAGCGCCGCAGCAACAGATGCGTCATGCTTCACTGATGGCGATGGCCATCAAAAAGCAATGATATCACCGCAGTGCCTCTCTAAATTCCAGTTTTTAAGAATCGTACTTTATCCGCTTCTCCCAGTAGTCATTTCGAATCGTTTTGTCTCTCTCCCTGGTCTGTCTATTATTTGCCGCGAGCCACGCAAGCAGTCAGTCAGCACTCTGGGGTAGAAATTTTCATACAAAAAAGTCATACAAAACAAGATCAAGAAGCGTGAAAATACAGCAACTTGGGCGAGAGACGTCTGCGCGCTGGCCACGAGAGCGCGCAGTTGATACAGAGATACAGAGAGAGCGTACAGTACACGACAGAGAGCGAAAGGGGGATGGCGTCGCCCGATCAGGTGGCCGCCATGGCGCAGCAGATCAAGAGCGTCGTGAAGCGCGAGGGCTGGACGGCAGACCAGTCCGTGGCGCCCAGCATGCAGCAGATCCTGGGCAAGCTCACGACGCTGAAAGTGGACGTGGGTCTGCTCAAACAGACAAATATCGGCGCCATGGTGCGCAAACTCACCAAGCACGATGACGAGATCGTGCGCGGCTACAGCACGAGCCTCATGAACAAGTGGATGGCGCAGCTCGGCATGAAGGACAAGGACAACAAGCCCAGCGCCAGCAGTAGTAATAGTAATAACAGACCCGTCAGCAATGGCGGTGGTGGTGGTGGTGGTAGTGCCCCAGCGGCAGCGGCAGGTATACGAGTTTGCTATACGCGGATCTGTTGATGGTGTATCCTGGTTGACTCACACGGCACTGTCGTTATTTTATGTATATATTAACAGCGGACGCCAAGCGCTTTGAACAGGCGCGCAAGCGGCTGCAGGACGGCTACGCATTGGAGAAGGCCAAGCGCGATTCGCGCACCCTCCAGGTGCTCACACGGCCCGTGGCCAAGGGCCGCAAGGGCACGACGATCTCGGCGGCGCCCTCCAGGAGCACCATATCACAGAACCGGCTCATGCAGCAGCGCACTTCGACCGTGCGAGCAGCGTCGGCACCACCGACGTCCAGGCCCGCGGACCCACAGGCGCGTCGTGTGGTCACACCGGGGACGACTCGGCCCAAGGGTGTTCTGTAAGCTGCATGCTGACTTGTTCTTTTTATTGACGCGGGTTGACTGATGCATGAATGGTTCAAGGCTGATTTTAGTTTCTGTTTTGTATGTTGTATGCTGCAGATCGCGCGAAGAGCAGCATCGCATTCGCCAGCAGAAGCTGCGAGCGCTTAAGGAGAAGAACCTTCGCGAGAACGGCAGTCTGAACGACGTCTACCGCTCGGAGCCTAGCCGGTCCTCGGGCGTGGCGACCGCCAGCCAGCGCTCGTCCGCAGCAAGTGGGGCGTCATCACGCGTTGCTACGAAATTTCCAAGCGCACCTTCTGCTGCTGCGTCACGGTCCAGTGGTGCTGGCAACAGAGTCATGCCCGAGCCGCCGATGAACGACCGCAAGGCGATGCTGGACAAGATGTTTCCTCGCGTGTGTGGAACTGCTGGTGCGCCACCGCCACCTAGGTCTGGTGCTGGTGCCAAGAAGAGCCCGACGAACAATTTCGGTGGGGCCGTTGGCTCGGGTGGCGCGAAGAAGAAAGGCGGCGCGCTTAATGAAGGCCAACGAGAGGTGCTGGCGTGGCTGAAGGGATTGGAGGTGGACATGGGTGACTACGCGCCGGCGTTCTTTGAGAACGGCTTTGACTCGATCAAGCTGCTGGGCAACATTGAGAAAGAGGACCTGCCTGGCTTGATCCCGAAGAAGGGGCACCACCGCCTCATCCAGCAGGCGCTGGACGATTTGAAGCGCAAGCACCGGACCGCAGCGTCCTCTCGTCCGCAGTCAGCGCGGGGCCGCGACCGCACGATGCCCAAGCGGCGCAACCCGTACAGCGACGAGGACAGCGACGACAGCTTCGTGGTGAGCGACGGCGGCGAGTACACGCCCGGGGTGATCGCGGGCATGTTCCGCAAGAACCGCAAGCGGAGCTACTCGTTCGACTCGATGGACTCGTATAACATGGAGGCGAGCTTCGATGAGATCCAGCACGAGGAGGAGCGGAGGTGCGTAGTCTTTGCGTTGTGAGCTGTTTGAAATCGGTGGTTTTTGTGGAAATTGGTTGGCTGACATGATTTTGTTTTGTATTTGTGTGCAGCACGCGCTACGGAGAGTACGAGGACTATAGAGAAGAGCTGCGCAATAAGAAGCTACTGAAAAAGAAGAAGTAAATATACACAGCCTCATGCGTGCCCACAGACAGCAGGCTACGAGCAATTCAACAATGAATCACGAGTTGCGTCAATATTCAATAAGCGACAAGGTTCCAGAGAGAAAACTTGCCAGCAAGGACAAGTTGGGTGCATGTTTCCCAGCTGTGCGTGCGCATCCTGCCCACTATATACAGTAGTTGTATCAAGCGTTTCGGTAGTGGTGCGCGGCTTCTCTTCCTGGGCGTCATGCGGCGTTCGAGGCTGCTTCACAATTCTCTCAACCATTTCCACTTCTCGTTCACAAAAAAATGAATATTCACCACTCGAAACCCCTTTTTTTGGCACCAACACGATGAAATTTAGGTTTCAGACTCGCGTGTTTCCTTCCCCAGCTTTCGTGTCACAATCCAAGATTCCCCCAAGTTCAAGACACCAGACGACGTCGATGCTCTTCCGCTCGCTGGGCCGCGCGTCGCGCAAGCCTCTGCGCGTACAGCTGCAGGTGCTCAGCCGCAACGGCCGCTCGGTCACACCCGTGGACGTCAATGTCAACCAGCAGCAGCCACAGCACAAGGCGCCGTCCCTCGCGACGATCGCCGTGTCGCTCGCGGCCGTGGGCACGTTCGCCGCCGCGTTCTCCACGACCACGGCCCACTCGGAGGGAGCGAAAACGACGGTGCTGGAGGACAAGTACCCGCTGCCGGATTATTTGCGCACGGCCGAGGACTTTTTGTACCCGGCGATCCAGCCGTTCAACGCCGGCAAGCTCCAGGTCTCCAAGACCCACAGTCTGTACTACGAGGAGTGCGGCAACCCGTACGGCAAGCCCGTGATCATGGTCCATGGTGGCCCCGGTGCCGGTTGCTCGGACGGTATGCGCCGCTACCACGACCCGCGCGTCTACCGCATCATCCTGGTGGACCAGCGCGGCTCGGGCCGTAGCACGCCGCACGCGTGCCTCGAGGAGAACACGTACGTTATTTCGGAGTTTATATATGTGTATCGTTACTGTGTATGAGAGGGTCTGAATAGTGATTGTGAATGGCTGCAGGACGTGGCACTTGGTGGAAGACATGGAGAAGCTGCGCCGCCACCTCAACATCGAGCGTTGGCAGGTCTTTGGCGGCTCGTGGGGCAGCACTCTGGTACGATAATGTTTATTTTGCCATGGAGGCTGGCGCCTTGGATGCCGCCTGCCTTACTGGGAATGCCGTTAATGCCTTACTGATTCATATGTACGTTGTTGTTGTCACACAGTCGCTTGCGTACGCTATCACGCACCCGACGCGCGTCACGGAGCTCGTGCTGCGCGGCATTTTTCACCTGCGCAAGAAGGAAATCGACTTTTACTACCAGGTACCGATCTACACGTACAACTATCACTCGTGTTGTAAGATATGAGAATTCTAACAGAGTGCATGTGTGTCATTATAAAGCAAGGAGCGAGCTTCATCTACCCGGACCGCTGGGAGGCGTACCGCGACGCGATCCCCGAGGACGAGCGCCACGACTTCCTCACTGCGTACCACAAGCGCCTGACGAGCGACGACCCGAACGTGCGACTCCCGGCGGCGCTCGCGTGGACCACGTGGGAGCGCACCACGAGCAACCTCATCCCGCCGGTAAGTAGCACTTGAGGGTGTCAAGGGCATCCATCCAACAAGGTTAACAATGCTGATGAATTTTGGTGTAAAATTGTCGGATTCATTAAAAACAGTCGGATGCCGAGGACAAGTCGATGGGCGACGAGAAGTTCGCCGAGGCATTTGCGCGCATTGAGAATCACTACTTTGTCAACAAGGGCTTCTTCCCGTCCGACGAGTTCCTGAACGAGAACGCATTCAAGATCCGCCACATCCCGACGGTCATCGTCCAGGGCCGGTACGCTTGACTAAGTCTTGCTCGTTGCTCTGTGTGTGAGCATCTCGACTTAATTTCTGGTTGTCTATGTGTGATTCAGATACGACGTGGTGTGCCCGATGCAGACGGCGTGGGACTTCCACAAGATGGTCCCCGAGGCGGACTTCCGCGTCGTGCAGACCGCGGGCCACTCGGCCATGGAGCCGGGGATCGCCAAGCAGCTCGTCGACGCGACAAATGGCTTCAAAGATTTGTAAACGCGTCACGCGGTATCTCTCCATCACCGAGCTAATGAAGGTGGCACCAAACGAACTGACAGCGTACATCACTGCTGACCTGTAGCAGGTTCGTGTCCCGTCATGAGTTGCAATACGAATGATGAGTGAACAGTTAATCGATACTCGTGTTCAGAGTGGTGTGTTAAATACTGTCGCGTCCTCGGACGGCCACTAATTCTCTTTCTCTCTAGCAAAGCAGGTTGTCAAAGCGCGGCGGATCGTCCGAGCCTCGGTTGTCGCCCAGATGGTCGCCAAAGTCCATGGGCGAGTGCTGCGTCCTCGCGCGCTTCCCACCACCACCTCCGGTCCCACTTGAGCTTGCTGGACTGACGCCGCCGCCATCGCCGCCTGGCTCCTTGCCGCGCTTGTACCCGCCGTGCTTGGCACAGAGACCCGAAGTCCCGCGGGCGCCAGTGGAGCAGCCGTCCACTGTGCAGCGGTAGCCGCCACCGTGGAAGAGACACATGGCGCTGCTGCCCTGCGCGCCCTTCGAGCAATTGGGCTCGGCGCAGCGCTTGCCGCCGCCGTGCTTCTGACAGAGCCCCGACTTCCCTCGCGCGCCTTTCGTGCACCCGGGTGCAGTGCACGGGCGGAAGACGTTCTTCGACCGGGGCTTTTTGGGGATCGGTTGCAGCGACTGGTTGTCGCCAAGTTGGGACGACGATGAGCCACCATTATCGCCAAACGATTGCATGGCCGCCATGTCTTCAGCGAGCTGGTGCTGGCTGCTGGTGCTGCTGTCTCGGTAGCCGTCGTCAAATATGCTTCCCAGGTACTGTGCTCCGCCATTAATGTTGCTGTGCTGGTGGTGATTGTGAAACGAGTGGCCCTGGTGGTGTCCAACTATGTATGACGAGTCATCCATGTAGGGTGTTGGTGAGTGCGTGTGGTCGCTCAAGCCAGAAGAGGACGAATGCGGCGGTCGCGACGATGTTGGGAGAAACCGCGCCAGTCTCTCGGTTATCGTATGTTGTTGGTCGTTGTTGTGCTCAGCCGCCTCGTGCTGCTGGTACAGGTGCTCGTACTGCGCCTGACTGTACTGCTGGTGCGCGGCCTCCTTCGACGCGTAGTAGTCGTGGTAGAACTGATGGTCCGCGTGACTGTACGCGCTGTGCTGAGACTGCTGGGCTCCGCCGCTTTGGTGCAGCGACGTGAGGAACATCGCGTCCGTGAGCGCCACCCCCTGGACGCTCGACATCTCCGAGCCAGCTTGTAATACTGCAGTACTGGCTGATACTGGCTGTGGAATAGAAGACGCAGCATTGGCAACATCCCAGTCCTTGGCCGAGCGCAGGGCGCTGATGCTCTTGCTCCCGTAGCTCGGATGTGGTGCTGGCGGCGTCGACCGGAACGTCTTCTGAGTCTGGAAGAGCGTGTCGGCGACCGGGATCTCGCTAAACTCGGTCTGACGCGGCAGCGTGCCCATGAACGTGCTCGTCTTGCCCTTGAAGGTCGCTGCCACGACGCCACCCGCAGCCTTCTTGGCGCGGATCGGGATCGAGCTCATGGTCGAGCGGTCGCGCGCGTTCTTCTCACGCTGGCTGCCATTCGCGCCCGCCTTGCCGTTCACGCCCGGGATGCCCTCGAACGGGTCCAGCCGAAAGTACCGTGGCAAGAGCTTCTCCTCGCCCTCCAAGATGCTCAACGGGTTAAACGCCGGACGGTATTCGGGCACGTTGTCAGTGAGCCGCGGGATGCAAAACGGGTCCGAGTTGAGCACTTTCGTGAGCGGCTCCTCCTTGAGCTTGTCGTTCGTGAAGAGGTAGTAGAGATCCGGGATGTTCTTGGTCTTGACGTCCTCGTCGTCGGCGGGGGCCTCGCTCTGCACGGCCTCCGGGTGCGGGTTCACGACCGCCAGTGGCGAGGATAACAATCGGAGCCGCTGCAGTTTGCCTTCGCGCATCCTCTGCTGGCGCTCGACCGCCTCGTGCAGCAGGTTGGTCGCGTGGTGGTTCTTCACGTCCACGACCACAGCGGAGACGCTCTCGCTCTCTTGTGGAGTGATCGGGTGTGCTGTGTTGGTACCAGTGTCGTAATGCTGCTCGCTGGTGGCGTCACTGGTATTGGCGTGCTGGTCGATGGCGTCACTCTCGCTCTCCGTGCCGGACGACTCCACGTCGTGCATCTGTTGCTGATCTGGCTGACTGTTCATCCCATCGTCCTGCTGTTGTGGCGGTTCTGCCGTTTCCTGTGTTGGCATTGACACTTCTGCTGCTGGCACTGGTACTGGCGCCGCCTCTGCGCTGCTCGCCGCCGTCACCGCACGTGGCGTCTGCTCCTGCTGCGTGTCCGCGAGCTCGTCGGTCGCCATCGCTCGTTAATTCGCTTGAAAAGAAAAAAAAAGAAAGCACACGTCGACCCGCTCGCTCGTTCGTTGCTTTCCGCGTTTTTTTCCAGGCGCGCGAGCTGATATTTCCGCGCGAGGGCGCCGACAGCTCGTTCGTTCACCGAGCGCTGGAGTGGAGTGACCGGGACGGATCGCTGCCTGCTGTACGATGCGTGTTGACAGAGCGGATGGCTCACTTCCAGCAGCAGCAGCGCCAATAGAAATCGCTTGACGCGCCAGACAAGTCACGTTGTCAGGTGGCAGAGGAGCTCATCAGATTTTGTTTGTCTGGTTGAGTGAGTGGCCCCCGCAATAGCAGCGCCACCCCAATCAACACACGGGCGCCGAAGGGACGACGGGCCCCGTGGAATACGATACAGTGTGAAACAAGCGGATTAAGAAGGATATATATTTAAAAAGGTACTTATCATGAACGCACTATAGACAAATCGGAACATTTTGATAATGGTTACATCAGGTAATTAGTTTTCTCAGGAAATCGTCGGCGCCTGGTTTCTGGACTGAAATCCAGATGGCGAAAGCAGGATGCTCTTGTTTGCTTGTATATCAGTACATTTAAATAAAGTGTGCTTTAAATAAGTAGCCTCAAAATTTCTAATTCAGTACTATTGACAAATATAAACTTAAATTATTACCCAAAGATTTCTAGATCAGTACATTTAAGAAAATGTTTATAGTAAATCAGTACATAGGTCAGATGTACTGACAAACCGCAATACATTTCACCTGACATGGGAGAATTCGGCAACAGAATTCGGCAACAGCCAACCAAGTTGATAGGTATTAATTCGCATCCACCGCCACCGCCACCAGTCAACCAATTGACCGATGTGCGCCGCTGTCGATCAAGATCCTGGTGGCTCGCGGACATTGATTTGAGCCAGTGACTTCAACACTGATGTTGAAGTGAACTGCTGCGTGAGATCAGCTGAATGGGCGCACATGCAGTGGCGGTACTGTATGGGGGTGTTTGCATGCGTGCATGCAAACACATTCATTCACATTTGGTCCGAAATGGTCCGCTTTTACAGCATTCAAGGCACCAGTTAGGTAAAATGTAATGAAGGAAGCACCCACAAATACTTTCTGGCCTTTCACGCTCAATGACAAAGCTTGGCAAAGGACACTTTTCGTTCGCGCGTGACAATGGCTCAAGCCATCCATTCGCTTCGACGAGTGAGTGAGTGAGCCATTTACGTTCATGTATGAGCGCATCGTCTGCCCACAGGCGCTTGATGCAGCCGAGGTGAGCCGCCTGGCATGCAAGTTGCTGTCGTTTTGCTGCCGCGGAGAGCAAAACGACAGCGACTTGCATGCCAGGAGAGCTCTTCGTTGTCCAAGCATTGGCTGAGCCTGGGAAAACTGTGGTTGCCTAGCCGTCGCATACAGAGAGCCAATTATGCGTTTGCGCCACGCATTGCGCTACAGCACTCCAAGATCATACTAGCCAGGCCACCATATTCAGCTCACACGCACCCGACAACCGGCAGAGCAATAAAGCAGGACGAAATGAATCTATCTACATGGAGCAGCACGCCACAACGACGTCAACAATGCGTGCGGTCGACTGACTGGTTGTGGATTACCGTCCCACCTCACTTCGCGCAGAAGAGCACGCACCTCAGATGCGCATCGACACTGCAGAAAGCGATGGACTAAGACGTCAAGGACGTCCATTGTCCGCCGGATTCCTTCCACGGCTCGTTGTGACCACAACACCGCTGTTTCTGAGGAAGACGGCGCGCGACCACGGTACTCGCGCTCGTCCTCGTCGAGTGTGCCTGAGCGCTGACCGAGTGACGTGTTCAGAGCCAGCAGCACACAGCACATTCCGCAATGGGCCTGCGTGCTGAATATATGAGGACGATGAGCACTTTGAGATTTCTTTCCATGCTCCGCGGAGCGGTTTCCTTCGACGTTTCCTTCTTTGGATTTCTTTCTGCGACATGAATTTACCCTTTGTAATGAATAAATTGAGCTATAGTAGATTATTGCTACATACTTCTAAAGGTCAATTAGTGGTTACACCAACTTCATGTATATTTGTATAAGCAGGATAACAATAATAATAATATACAGGTCAAAGAAACATCTCCTCTTTAGCACCAGATCTTGAAGAGTCGCCTATTTCGAACGCAGCTCAATGAACGGCTCTCCAAATAATATGTCTCGATACAAGGAGACACGTCGGCATCTCAACGAGCGAGGCTCACACACTCGCATTCTGGAAGAAGAGGAACGGCGCATTCTCGTTCCCGACGCATTGATCGAACGCACGCGTCGCGCACTGCAATCCCATTCCCACAGCACCCCAGCTCATTAGCAAACGTGTCGGGGCTATTTAGCGCGACTCCCACCCGCGCCATTTGTGTGTACGAGACAGCGCGTAGCATGTCGGAACGCGTGCGCAGCTCTACGGCCAAGCAGGAGGCGCTCATGAAGCTCATGAGCGCCAACCCGGGCCTCATGAGCTCCTTCGACGACGAGCTACTCGCGTCGCTCACGCTCGCGTCCGCTGACCCAACGACAGGCAGCAATAGCAACAACAAGAGCGCCGCCGCGGCCGCTGCCAAGCACACGCTCATCGACCCGCGTCTGAGCTACAACCGCAGCAGCAGTTCTACCACACGAGCCAGCAACAGCAGCAGCAGGTACTCGACCAAGACGGAGCGCGTGAACGTGCGGCTGTACTCGGAGAACGACGCCAGCGAGCCGCCGCAGCGTACAGCCAAGAAGCAGGTCGTTCTCATCCATCCAATCCCAGTCAAGAGCAGTGATCCTGCGAATAAGAGCAATGGCGCGACTGTGACTGTGACTATGAAGGACGACAAGGGCCGCGAGCGCTCGAACGCCATGGTGGCTCGTGAGAGTGCGCGATACCCACAGAAGCTCGTGTCGTTACTGGACGAGAGCGTCTTCACTGAGCGCGGGACTCTAAAGGCGTCGCCAGCACCACAGCAGCCAGTCCAACAGCCGCTGCCGCCGTCGGTCGCGCCCATCGAGCGCACAAAGTCCATCTCGCCCACTCGCAAGAGCACCACTAATAACAGCAGCAGTGCGAAAGCTAACACTAGACGGCGACCGCAGCTCGCCGTGAGCGTCGAGCAGCAGTACGAGTTTGGCCGCACGATGAGCTACAGCAGTGGCGACTCGGACGCCGTTGGTGACCAGAGCGCCATCGAGAGCACGCACAGCAGCAGTAACGAGAGTGACGAGTCCTGCGTCAGCATGTCCTCCGTGTCCATGAACAACGGCACCAGCAATGGAAATAGCACGTCTCCAGCGGCACCACTATCGAAAGCGATCAACTACTCGAGGCAAAAGTCGTCGCAGATGGTGCTGGACCACCGGTGCTTCGTGTCACGCGACCAGTGGGTCGACCGGAGCTCGCGCCGCAGCTGCTCCGTGTGCGAGCGGGAATTTGGCGTCTGGCGCAAGCGCCACTCGTGCCGCATGTGCGGCGAAGTGATCTGCAGCCGGTGCTCCGTCTTCCGCGCCGTGAACCTCTCGGTGGTCGAGGGCAAGTGCCGCATCTGCTCCTGCTGCTCGGTCTCGTACCGTAAGAAGCTCGAAGACCTCCTCGTGGGCAGCTCCAGTGGTGTGACCATCACTCCTAACAGCTCGGAGCCAGTCGTTCTGGCTCGCTCCGAGTCTGGCTCCGGAGCAGCGGTGAACTTGGGACTGGATGCGAACTTGGCGGAAACCACACCGAGCCAGCGGTCGTCCTCGTCCGAGCCTAGCCCGCTCAGTGCGGATGAAGACTCAGCTTGTGCCAAGTCGTCGTCATCCCCACCATCACGCTACGATTCGGACCTCTCGACGCTGCTGTCCTCTGACTACTCGTCGTCGTCCATGTCGTCGAGCGAGAGTCTGTCGTCGTTCAGCTTCTCGTCGCGCAACATTGAAGAAGAGCTCGAGGCGGCGCTCAAGGCGCGGCAGCTCGAAAAGGAGGTCGAGGCGAGCCGCAACCGCATCGAAGAGCTCGAGGTAAAGATCCAGGACCAGGAAAACCAGAAGGAGCTGCTCTCGAGCGAGCAACAGAACCAGCTCAGCGAGGCGCGCACCATGATCCAGATGCTCCAGGAGCAGCTCCGGCAGCAGGAGCTTTCGGCGCGTGAGGCCGCTGTAACGCGCGACACGATCTGTCTCACCAACCTGCGGCAGGTTGAAGTGTACACGAGCGACGATGACGAGAGCCGTGCACTTAAGAAGAAGCTCCAGATCCTCGAGCGCCAGCTACAGCAGGCCGGCATCAACGTGGCCGAGGTAATCCCGTACGAGGTCGCCAAGGCCAAGGTGGCCGAGATTGCACGCCGCCTGCAGGAGATCGGCTCGTCCGAGCTCGTGCTCGATGACAAGCACGCGCAGGCCGCGGCGCGCAAGGAGTACTACAAGCTCGAGCAGGACATGGAGAAGTACAACACGGCGCTCGTCATGACCGACGAGTACATTGAAGAAGAGCGCCGTCGTGAGGCACGCTTTGAGGACGAGCACCGCTTGGCAAACGAGCACGCTTTGCTGCTGTTGCGCTCAGCGATCCCCGTCGACATCTCGCGGTTGAGCGAGCAGCAGCTCAAGAACTTGGTGACGCCATCGGGGAACGCGTTCCCGGCAGACCTCGCCAAGCGCCTGAAGCGCACAAACGTGCTGCAGCTGCTGCGCGTGAACCCCAAGGACATTGTGCGAATGCACCCGAGCGTGATCGAAGGGTACCGGACCACGGGCCTTACACTGCTCGAGCGACGTGCACTCCATGTCGTGATGCAGAGGCCGTTCATGGAATGGAAGCGGCAGCAGATGGACGATATGAGCCAGAAGAAGTTTCAGTGGTACAAGAAACTGCGCGACGCGCTCGTGAGCGCCATGCTGAGCTACAACCAGCACTGCAAGGCCTCGGGTGAGAGCCCAGACGCTCAGGTTAGCTCGACGACTCCACCACACAGTTGCAAGCTGCTTGGACTTTCGTGTCCCGTGCGCGCTGAAGTCAAAGTCGAAACGCTGTACAAGAGCGACCTCGGGTTCCCACAGAGCGATGCGTACTTTACCCAGGAGGTCATCAAGAGCGACCCGGAAGGCGCTGGTGAGAAGGCGCTCCAGGAGGCGCAGTCCTACGCGCGCGAGATGATCGCGAACCAGCGCCAGCGCGAACTTAAGACGCACTACAAGATGAACATGCGCGAGGTGGCGCAGGCCATGGGCGCGCTCGAGGAGATCGATGCAATACTGGAGCGCGTCAAGGCGTTGGACGCAGCGTTCCAGGTTCCTGCTAGCTCCCAGGCTACTGATGACGAACTGGTGGCCACGAACGACTGCGACGCACTGCTGCAGACAAGTCGCGAGCTCGTGCTGCTGCTGGCCAAGCGCGCGGGCATCTGCGTCATCGGAAAGCGCAACCGCGAGAACGACGAACTGGACACGCGGTCACCCGTTGAGCTTCAGAGTGCAGCTGGAGCTGTTGGATTCCTGTGTCTCCTGCTGGAGGACGTTCGCGAGTTCTACACTAAGTACGCATCGGGGTCAACTGGTACGCTCCGGTACGTTCTAGAGCTGCTCGAGGACGTCAAGGAGAAGAACGTGAGTGCAGCTGAGGGTAGCCCAAAGACGAATGTAGTAAGTACGTGCAAGCGAGTGGCGTGGCGAGAGCGTTCAAGCATTGGTGTCCAACCAATCGAAGGCGACGCTAAGTGCGCAGTCTCCAGCGTAGAGAATGGTGGCGCTGTTGGTGCTGCTGAGATCGCCCCCACAGCCACTAGGATACCGATTGCAAGACCACCAGTGCTGCCCACGAGTGCGTCGCTCTTTGACGCGATCCGTGCGCGCAAGCAACTGCGCAAGACCGAGAGCGACAACAGCGAACTGCCAGCAGACGAGACGCCAAGTGAAGCTGCTCGTCCACCAGCTATTAATGCTGCTATTGCCAAGCCCATGGACCTCATGGCGGCGATCCGCGCTCGACAATTGAAACCAGCAGCACCACTGGAGACTGAGGCTACTAGTTATAGTAACACGACGACGACCGCGTGAGCGACGTGCAACCATGTTTGCCAGAATTTCTTCTAAATTTAATGTCAACAGAGTCATTTCAAAAAAACAAGCGACATACCACTCAACAATGGTGCAATTCCTATTGTATAAATCCATTCTCCAGCAGTCTCTACAGCTCTTCGCTGCCATAAGACGAGTCCCTCGACGCGTTCTTGTTCTGTCCGCGACGGTGACTCGTGCCGCTTGCCGACTGCCGCCGCGAGAGCCGCTGGTTGGACGAGCTGTTGGGCGACGATAGCAGCGCGATGCTCGAAGTGTCGGACGCCGCTGAGGCCGAGTGCGGCGACCCCATCTTGACGTAGTAGTCGTCGTTCTCGACGTCCTGCTGGTGCTGTTGGTGCTCCTGTAGCCTTGGCGGCGGCTTGCTGTGGTAGCCCAATGGTGCCACGGCCGGGATCAACGCAGCGCTTGAGCTTGCCGAGCCGGCGCGCGTAGGCGCGTCCGAGCCGTGGTGCAGCCGCGCGCTCGCCTTCATGCGCTTCATCTTCTGGTCCGTCACGTACCAGTAGGCAACGACACCAATTGCGATCAGAAAGACACCGATGCTCGCGAGCACAATGTACATCCACCAGACCCAGAAGAAGCAGCCAGAGCCCCAGGGCACGTGGCGCGCCAGGAGCGTCTTGCCCTTGAGATTGGACGAGAAGCACGCACACCAGTCGTCCGTCTTGTCCGTCGCAATGTACACTTTCTTGGTCGACTTGACGCCATTCGGACAGTTCTCAGTGACCGCGAGCCCGACTTTCTTGCCCGCACGGTCGTGGTAGGCGTACAAACCGTCCATGAACACGTCGCCGAGCATGATCGCACTACCTTCCGAGATCCCAATAGCGCGACATGGGATGTTGTTGTCCGCGCCATTCATCTCCGGCCTCCAGTAATACTCGGGCGGGATCTCGACCGTGAAGTGTTCGTTCGTAGCAGTCGAGCCGTCGTTCTGGAGCGCGAGCGAGATGTAGATCGACGGCAGCGTGAGCAGCACGGCGCTCGAGATCTTGGGGCTGCAGTAGTCGATGCCGCAGCACGACTTCTTGGCGTCAAAGTAGTTTGTGTCAAAGTTCGGGATCGCCGCGAGCGTCGCCGCGCGGATCTGCGCCATGAGCGCGTTGTAGATCTCGGACGGGAATGCCAGGTTGCTCGTGCCCGAGTCGATGATCGCCTGCGGGTCGTTGTACTTGGAGCACGCGAGCCCCAAGCTCTTGCCGTTGTAGCCAATGTCCGAGATCGCCACCACGTACCACGCTTCCTGAAAAATTGGTTCATGATCGAGCAGTACAAGGTTAGCAAGTTCCGTTAAGTGCGCACCCGTAAATAAAGTGCTGCTCTTTTATCCGATACTCACTCTTGCGACGGGCGAGTAGAGCATGGGACCCGTGTAGTACGACTCGCCCTTGGTGCCAGCGATGCCGCCGATGAGCAGCTGGCCCGCGTGCAGCGAGAAGTTGGTGCTCGCGGCCAGCAGCATGGGCTGCATGATGCCGCAGAGCTGCATGCCGAAGGCGTCGACCGTGGCGCCGGCGCGCATGAGGTCCTGATAAAAGGACGACGGCGGCGACGCCGTGGGCTGCGCGAGCGCCGCGTACGCGAGGCCCGTGATGCCGTCGTACTCGGTGCGGTAGAAACTTTCCTGCTGCTGGATCGCCAGGAACTTCTTCGAGAGCGTCCCGATCTCCGTGGACGACCACTGGTCCGTCTCAAAGTGCCCGCTATAGTTCACATGATAGTATAGAGAAGACATCATCAGTCGATCGTCAAGGTGTTCATGATATAGCAGATAGATTGGTAACTTTATGTACCCGATGGACGCGCCGGCGAACGAGATGGTGACTTTGTCGGACGATTCCACGCACGTGGGCGACGCGCTGCAGTCGAACGTCACCTCCGCGGCGTCTCCGCAGCAGTCCTCGCCCAGGATCGCGTCGTTCGACGAGCCCGTGTCCGCAATTAACCGGAACGTGTTCTAGTGAATGAATGACATGACGTACACATGCGTTCAATAAAGAGGAGCAATGGCATATTGATAATGCGCGTATATATGGTGGTGGTGCGTACAATTTTGCCGCTCGTGGACGTGCCAATCTTCACGTCGAGCGTGTATGCTGCGCAATAGAAAGAACAAACAATAGCATTCAGCGCACTCGTGTGAGCACTACGTGGGCTATAAAGCGCATCCATAACGCAACACACAACACAACGCACCTGTGCCGGACTCGATGCCCGTGAGGTCGAGCGAGTACTTTGCATTGTCTGCGTGGACGACTGACGCTCCAAGCAGCAGCACGAGCGTCACCAGCAGGACAAACGCGAGCGAAGACGCCATTCGTGGACGTGTTGGGTGGCCGCGTACAAGATGCTGGCGGCTCTTCGCCCGCATTTCCATCGAAGGTGTCGATTTTGGTGGCCAGTTCAGAAAGTGGTATTTCAGATACAGTAGAAACCCTCTACATGCATCTCCAATGCATGCATGATAGCTTGATGCATGGAATTTCCAAGGGAACCAACTTTCCTCCTAATAAATGTATGGAGCGCCAGAAAACCCTCTCTGTATGCACATGCATGGCCAAAATAGCCGGAAATGCTTATCGCGAATAGCTCGTTCCCGATTCAGACCATACAAAACTCAAGAGAAAATGTACCCCTTAGTATCATTATGTGAATGAAGCGGGCATCGCAAGTAATTGGAGCGGAATGAAGACATGCAATATGTTCGTGGCGCTTTGCGATGATATTTCACTCGTCTGGTGACACATACAACTAAAGAACTCGCCACACTCAAGTGAGATTGACTGCTAAAATTCATGCTTTAGAAGTTCTATGTAAATTATGTACGCCGATGGGTTGATGTACCAATAGCGATTGTGAGTCTTGTTTGTATATGCAAACAAAACTCACAATCGCTATTGGTCTATATTATACAGATTGAGGCATCCCTAGTGCGATATTCTCTTTCTCTCGGCTTTGAAGCGGCGGCACCGCGGAATGTATTCATGGGAGCGCAATATGTGAAAAGTTGCATGTTGATGATAGCAATATACGAGTGCCCAGCGTTGTATCAACAGGGATTCATGTTGTTATACGACAAAGAGATGTTAATATACAGCCTGTAGTCAGTCACGCATAGAAATCAAACATAACAGGATTTCTCGATAAAGTGAGGTTTACCGAGAAATCCTGTTATGTTTGACTCGTTATGATCTTACGTTTAATTATCGGGGTTGGCACTTGGAGTCGAGGCTCAGCTGTGTAACTTTTGTATGGGACTTTACTGTATAAAGAAATAATATTAGATATTGTATGCTCTGATACTTACCGGGAAACCCCAGTGCATGCATGATTGGTACATGCATGGAAAAAAGCCGCACTGGGGGTCATGTTTGTAGAGGGGTTCTACTATAAAGAGGTTACCTCTTTAGTTACGCTGTACATCAGAAAAATGATTTTGTCGTCACCTCGCGACAGTGGTTATCAAGTTATAGAGGTGGTAATACGATTGCACACAAACAGATAGAGGTGATTAGAGCTTGGTGAGAGCAACATCGAAGAGCTATGAGCTGTGTCATGGTGTGGATATACAGGAACAGCGCAGGGGCATTGCCGGCAAAGTGTTCAGGTATGCTCGGATGCCCACGCTGTTGAAATTAATACTGTTGCACAAGCAAGCAAGTGTTACGTTTCGTCACCACGAGAGGGTTTTCGAGTAATCAAGAAATATAAATTATGCAAGGATATAGATTTCAACGAATTAAAAAAACGACGCGGCAATCCACTTTACGACACTTTACGAACACAAGTCGAGAGTTGCCGTGTCTATCCCAGCCCTCTATAATTCATTTACAAAATAGCAAACATGTTTATCATATGTTCTGGAAAGATATCATGTATTCGAGTACAAAATGTTCATTTTCATATCGGACAATTGTTTCCAATTTGATCGACATTAACCAATATTTACGTTGGAAAGGTATCGACGATGTCGGTTGCTGCTCACTGCACGAAACCACCTTCATTTTGCTGCATTTCAATCCTTCCTCCGCGATAGATAGGGAGAGAGCGCTCCATGATGAACTTCTGCTCGCCGCCGCAGCCGCCGCGCGAGGGCGTCGGTGGAGGTGGAGGTGGAGGTGGCGCGCGTGGCCTGCGCTCCGACTCGGCCGGCTCGGACGACTCGGGCTTCGGTGACGACTCGCTGCCGCCGGACGAGTACATCCAGCTGCGGCTGCAGAAGATGAACACGCTCATGGGCTTTGGCGGCGAGCCGGCCATCGACGAGCTCGACGTCGTGGGCGTCAATGGCATTGGCTCGTTTTCTTCGTTAGTTGTCGGCGGTGGCGCATATGACGGCGTGCTGCTCACAGAGCAGAAGGGCCCGCCACCGCCCTACAGCGGCGACAAGAAGCCGCTGACCACGTACGAGCGGCTCCAGGCGCTCTCGCTCAAGGAAGGCAACTCGTCGACGTTGCAGCTCGTGGACGACGCCTCATCACTGCCAGCGCCCGAGGGCGGACGGTTCTTTGGCGCTGCTGGGTCGGCGCCACCGCCAGGTGCATCGCAGCTCGAGTTCGACTACGGGGGTCACGCCAACCGCACGTTCATGGCCGACGACGATGAGGACGACGACGAAGACGACGCGTATGTGATCACGTGGGAAGGTGGCCAGCTGGGACTGCTCTTCAAGGCGAACCCGTCGGGCCAGGTTGTGATCCGCCGCGTGAACAAGAAAGGAACGGCGCTCGGATTGCAGTCGGCGCGTGCCGGGGACGTGCTCGTCGGGCTCAATGGCATCACCGTGCAGGGCGTGCCCTTTTTAGAGATCATCGAGCAGCTCAAGAACCCGCGGTTCCCGCTCAAGCTCGAATTTGAGCCGCTCAAGTTCGGCGCTTTGCCTCCAGGGATCATTGAGAGCAACAGCAGCTCCTTGCCGTCATACGCATCTTATAATACCCCAGGAGGTATGAACAACCGAGACGGGCCGATCTCGCCCGCGTCCTCAGCGGGGACAGTTGAGGTCACGGATCACGAGTCATCGTTCGTCCAAGTATCCAGACCTGCTGAGGATTTCCACGAAGACCGGCTGCGCAAGAATGCCGAGTACGATGTGGTCTGGGATGAAGGCCCGCTAGGCTGCGGCCTCAAGAACCGCAATGGGTACCCGACTGTCAAGACCGTGAGCAGCATTGGCGTGAGCTCCTCGGTCGCGCAGATTGGCGAGGGGGACACGCTGATCATCATCAATGGCTACAAGACGCTCGACATTGGCTTCAAGAGCGCGATCACGATGCTGCAGCGAGCGCCAAAGCCGATTTACCTGCGCTTCCGACGCCAGCCGCCGCAATTGGGTGCCAGTGCTGACGCTGTTGCTGGTTCACGAGGAGCTACAAGTGCTCCAAAGCCGTCTCGTGATTTGCTGGCGGGTGCTCAGCTCGGCCCGCTTCAGTACGCGGTGCTGTGGTCAGATGGACCGCTGGGCATTCAGATCAAGTCGGGCAACAAAGGACTCGTGTTTGTGTCGAGACTCACAGGCGCCGGCAACCCGGCCATGACAGAGCAGATTAAACCGGGGGACATCTTCGTGCGCATCGCAGATGTTGATGTGGCTTCACGAGGCATTGCTGGCGCGTTTGAGCTGCTTAAGAGTGTCCAGAAACCCGTGATACTCGTGTTCCAGAAGGTCAGCAGCAGCAACGACGCAGCCGCGCCGATCCCATCATTCCGTCGAATGCGTGAAGAAGCCATAGGGCCATCAGCTTCGGCAGGTCACCCACGTACTATCTTACGAGCAAATAGTGGTGGCATACGCAGTCAGAACAGTATCAGCAACAGAGCCGAGTACGATGAAGCGCCGTGGCAGACGCGCACAATGCCGATCCGATCAAGTGCGATCGACGAGACGATTCGGATGCAAATTCCCTTCGCCTCACGCTCTCTCAGCTGCGACCTCGACTACGAAGACGCCTCAGAGACAGGCAGCCAGCGGAGTAATGCGAAAACGGACTATTCCGACATCTCGCAGCGAGTGAACGTGCCAGCCGACCACCCGCCAGCTGATTCGAACTTGGGAGACAGCCTGCCGCCCCGGTTCTCTGATATCGAAGCGGGCCGTGTCGTCACAGCTGAGGTCACAGCGCTGCCACCACCGCCGTCGTACCTCGACATGTTCACGCAGTCGGGTCGGTCGCGTGACTTTGACGAGGCGTTTCATGCTCCTCCTCCTCCAGGCTCTCCACAAAGCGAGGGTCGCAGCGTCTCAAGCCATCTGGGCGAACACCAAGGCATTTCCCCACTTCCACCTCCAGCGCACGAGATGGACTCGTTCGCAGCATTGCCGCCACCACCGCAGTACTCGTCGTTCTTCCCAGTCGACGGGTCGTCGCGGCTCCAGGAGCTACGCCAGCAATACATTGAGACGGAGCGCCGACGCAACCAGACCAAGTTCGGCGCGACGTTCATGAGCTCGTACTCGGACCTGGACGACTCGGATGTGATGCGCCAGCGGAAATCGTCGATCCCAAGAGCGCCGCTGAACCCGCTGCCGCTCTCGCGCCCGGAGCTCTGGGTGCGATGGAGCGAGGGCCCGCTGGGGATCACGTTCAAGCGCAAGAACGGCCAGATCGTAGTCTCGCGGCTCACGGGCGCCGGGTTCTCGCCGGGGCTCGATCAGCTACGCACGGGCGACTGGCTCGTGTCGTTCAACAGCAACTCGACGGACAACTTGCGGCTGAGCGAGACGATGGAGATGCTCAAGCGCCTGACCAAGCCCATCGACATGCGCTTCGTGGTGCAGTAGAGAGCGAGCAAACCGTTCATAGAAGAACATATTTACGACAATGTTGTGTCCTTGGGATGCAAACTTGTTTCAGAGCTCAAGAGCGCAAGAGTGAGGAGCCAAGGGGAAGCGAACTCACGAGGGGTCATGTATCAAGCTGCCTATCATCATCATACATACATACAGCGAACGCAATAGAGAAAGAGCCGTGGAGAGGTAGGTCATTAGTCCATTAAGAATACTAGTAGAAATTGATTCCCATCTTGTCTTGATTTTTTTCAAAATTGGCGTCCACCAGAGGACAAGTGGTGGAGAATAACGTCAGGAGAAACCGTAGGTACGCTTTACTGCGTACTTAGTGATCTCGATGGGAAAAAACCGCGCGCGCATTTCAAAAGCAAAAAAGGAAAGACTTGATGAAGAACAGCAGCATGGAGAGCACCGGTGGCGTCGCGGCGCTGCTGCCCAAGCTGCAGCATCCGCTTGTAAAGATCCGCTCGCGTGCGCTCGCGAGTCTCGTCTTCAAGCTGCGCGAGAGGCTCGTGGACGTGCGCGCGCTGGACGTCGCGGGCGACCGCAACGCCGCGAACGCGCTCACGATGCGTGTCGTGGCGTGCTGCGCCGAGCAAGAGCTCGAGCTCAACGCACTGCACGCGCTCGAGCTGCTGTTGGAGGTATGCGCTCGTGTTCTGCTCGTGTTGTTCTGTATGTGGTGCTGCTGTTGTATACGAGAGGCTGAGTATCGTGATGTGACGGTGACGTGCTTGTTATTGAATGGATGGATGGGTTCATAGAGCGACTCGGTGCTGGTGCGCGCGTGTCTACAAAGCAACGGCGCAGTGTTACCTTTGCAGCGGGCTTCGGTTGGGAAGAGCGCTGAGATCCAGGCCGCGTATGAGAAGGTGAGTCGGTACGGTAGCCAAACTAGTGGTGTCATGCTGAGCGCTGACTGATTATGTGTGTGTTACATGTTGCAGCTGATCCAGCAGATTTACGTGACGACACCATCGACGCATGGCATATCTTCCGATACAAAGCCTATGGCTCGATCGACAGCCTCATCGCGACTGAGTGGAGAAGACAGCAAGCGACATCCCGATCGCTCAGCAGACTCAAAAGCGATCGTGGTCGCGAGTGCCAGCGCGTCATTGTCAACCAATCGCCGCATCCACGAGCGCGTCATTCTCTCAGAGACAGCAGCGAGCGGCTGGCGCTTTCCACCCGTGGTGCTCTCGACAGTGGACGAGCAGTACCTCTTTGAGTTTGAAGTGAAGCTCAAGCTGCGAACGACGACGGAAGACATTGTGCGCACGTGCCAGAGCTTCCGCAACCAACTGCTGCGGAATTTCCCCGTCGAAGTCTTCCTCCAGCGGCCGACGATCGTCCAGTACCTGCTCTACCTGGTCCAGCAGCCGCTCTTGCCTGGCTACAACGAAGCCTCAGCTACTGATGCTGCCTCTGAAGCTGTGAACCAGGCGATGGAGAAAGCGCTTGAGTTCTCGTTCGGCGTCAATTACTTTGATGAGCTCGACTCGACGTCTTTTGCGTTAAAGTCCAGTAATCTCACGACAGCGGTGTTCATGGCGGCGATGCGTGCGATCGAGTCGTTTGTGTACGCGCTCCAGCGTGCCTCGCGAGTGTGTTTGAATCCTGTGTACCTGGTGCACAAGTCGACACTCGATGGGGAATTTCTCAACATACTCGACAGCCGGCGCACATTCTACCCACGCGCAATGCCTGATCCAGCGACGGCGACATCTCGCGAAGTTGGTGGTGGTGACAGTAGCAGTACCAGTCAGTTTTCACTCAGTGGGGCGATCCACGGGCTGTTCACGAGCCTTCTCCCGCTACTCGTATCACCGCACCACCCGAGGTCCCACGTGCTCAATGTGCTGCATCTAGCACTACCACTACTGTCCGAGAGAGGGATTTCTAGTGCGTCTACGAGAGCTGATGCGCTGAACAAGACAAGGATCGAGCAGATCCTCTCGCTTCTAGGCGATTTCTGTGTTCCCGTGGGTCAGAATCTGGCGCAAATCACAGAGTTATACTCAAACTCTGTCACCTGGCGCATAGTTGAGCTCGTCGTTCGTCTTCTCCAGCTTCACTCACCTTCGTCGTACAAGGTTGGCGCCTCTGATGGCCAGAGCGAGTCTTCGAGCACCAACCAGATCATCGTCGTGCCAGACAAGGTGTGGCGCTTCGTGATGATGTGCGCGGCGAGCTCCAACATTGAAGAAGTGGCGAAGATCGAGTGGAGAATCGACAACATCATCGGTTTTCTATCAGAAATCGATCCGTCCGTGGCGTCTTTTCTGGAAAGCAAGCGAACGGCTGAACGCAGTCGGAAGGATGTGGAGCGCTTCATTCAGCTGTCAAAGGAGATCGCTGCGGCTGTCGAGAGATCAGCTGACGTGACAGAAATGGCTACGCATCTGAGTCTCGACGATGCACTGAAAGTCGCCCATGCGATCGACAATCTTCACGAAAACGATCTTGAATATGCGACGGATGGCATTCTGCTAACGTTCTGGGCGGCGGTGGCGAACAGCAGCTCGAGTCGACTCTCAAAGAAGGACACCGACTCGATACGAGCCATCATGGTCAAACTCTTCGACGCCGGCACTGGTGGCGAAGTGCGAAGACAGTTTGTCTCGACTTTCTACAGCCAGATCTCAAGAGTGCTGTCTGGAGGCCAGTGCTTGATTGGCGTGCTGTCAATTGATGGGCGCCACAGTTTCGTGATCGACGTGCTCTGCGAACCCAGTTTCCTTGCTAGCCTGCTTCTTCGTGGAGCCGCAGTGTCAGAGCGACACGAGAGCACGGCTGAGGACAATCGCAACGCTGATGCTATCTGGTCCGTGATTACGCTGGTCCTGAGGGAGCTAGCGACAGCATCAGATGTCGAGATTGCTGTCATCGACTCGGTGATACCGCTCTTACAGCACTTTGCGTTCATGGAGCCGTCGGAGAACAGCTCGCCGCCCGAGCTTCGATCAGCGCAGCCTCAGCTCGTGGATGTGATCAACCGAGTGGAGAAAAATCTTTCAAATGCCGATAGACTGCTGCTCATAGCTCGATGTTTGCTGCACAAGTCGTCCTACATCCGGAAAGCTGCTGCGTCAGGCGTGCTGGGGATTTTGTCGGAAGTCAGCCCTGCTGCGTTCAACAGTCTTGCTGACAACATGGCTCGAGGCTACGACGATGTACTTGAAGATCCCTTCGCCACCCCAGTCCACAGCGAACGCGAACGCGATACCATCCATCCTCTCGAGAAACGGCTGATGGAAATCCCGCTTCCATCACTAAGCGACAATCATAGCAGGATAAGTCAAGGAGCTGCAGACATTTCCCCAAGCCTCGCCAAACTCTCAGCACTGCGAAAGGTTCTTCACGCGACGTCGTCGTCTATACCCGACATCAAGGAGACTGCGATCAAGGAGCTCATGCTGCTGGTGGACAACATGTCCAAGAGCCACTTCCACCTCTTGGAGGAGCTGGGCGAAGTCAACGGGATGAAGGATCTGCTCATCGAGAATCTGCGAACAGCGACTGAAGGTCAGTTTAGTGGTAGCAGTGAAGCGTTCGTCGAAGTCTTGCTGGTCTTCCTCCGAAACCTGCTGCGACGAAGTTTACAGTTGCGAACTCAGTTCCGCGAGGAGCTCAGCGACCTCCTCATGCTGACGCCTCTCATCTTTGATCCGCGCGTGGCGATTCGAGCGCAAATGTACTACATCGTGGTGCTGCTGACGCTCACGTTAGAGAACTTTGCGCCTTCGCTCAAGCGACGTCGCTCGTCACAATCAACACTGTTGGATAGCCAAATGCAAGTCGATATGATTCCTGAAATGGTGTCAGGAACGTTCGGGCTCTTCTCCACCAAGTGGGGGCGATGCGCGATCAAAACTTGCCAGTGGGAGCTGCTGCTGGAAGAAGTGAACGCAGCCGTTTACCATGAAAGTCTGTCGCCTCGTGGCCGACATTCTCGACAGATATCTACGAGCAAGGCCGAGCTGGATGGGGCCATCGAAGTGCGAGAAGAGGAGACCACCGGCAACAACATAGGAACCAAGACCATGAGCGATCTGGACTTCATACTTTATCGCCTTCGAGTCGCCAAGTCACACGGGAGGTTCTTGAACGCGTTGTATCATGTGATCCAGCTTGTTGCAGCAACGGAGTCGGCACGTCTGGAGGTGATCGCACGCTGGGAGCAAGTGTTCGAGCGCTACATCACTGTGGCACCGCAAACCGAGCGCGACGAGATCATCATTGGATCCATTCTGAGCTGCCTCAACTCGCTCGTGATGGACATGGAGCGAGAGAGTCAGCTGCGAGTGCTCCTGGTCGTGAAGCGCTCGTTCATCCCGCTGTTGAAGGCGACAGTCTCTACCGGTCTCTCGATCCAAGTCATGCGAATCCTGCTCCATCTGAGCTCTTCGAAAGTGTCGGATCTGTTCCTGACGCTCGCGTTCGACACAAATTTGCTGGATGTGCTGTGTACCAAGTACGCAACGCTCTACTCGACACATGCAGTGCTTCATGCGCTCACGCTGGAGGCGGTGCTGCGCTTCGCATCGTGCGCTGGACAAGACCGCACCGGCAGCGGCGGTGGAGACGCAACCGATTTGTACAACAGCGTGATCTATAGGCGGCTGCTCTCGCTTGTGTCGCCGCTGCTCTCGATCGTCTGTCGTCATCGTGTTCCAGGATCCTTCGTTGAGCGCGACGTCTTCGCAATGGCATCACAAACGCTATTGGGTATCATCACAGCCACGCCACGAGAAGCACTGATCGGCGGTAGCACAAGCGTCTTGAGCAGCGACAACAGCCTCCTGGTCGACAACAGCTGGTCGTCCAGACTGCTCTTCGACCATTCCTCGCAGCTGCGTGAGCTCGGCTTCAGTATCCTCGCCAAGTCGCTCCAGTACGCACCGCCAGACGCAGAGTCACGGTTGGTGCAGCTAGCAATCGAGACGTCAATGGACGGGGCCGAGTGCGACACCGTTCGTGGTGCAGCCTGTGGAGTGATTTACGAGGCGCTGATCCATTTCAAGGCCAGCAGTGTCGAATCCCAGCGGGTGCGGCTCAAGTCGATTCTGGGAGGCGAGTCTCTCGCGACGAACATTCTGCGCGCACTCGCAAACGTCGGCAAAGACGACAAACTCTTGGTGAACTGCGGCCTGAACCTGTGCCGTCTGCTTCGCCTGCTGTTTATGAGGAGGAACGACTTTGCTGAGCATTTCGGGGATTTGTCGCAAGTTCTCGCTGCTGCCGATCAAGAGTACGACGTCTATCCAGTGCTGGTCCAGGTAAACCATTTCCTGATTCATTCCTCTCAAAAGGTTGTGCTCTATGTTGTTGGCTGACATGATCTTTGCTGTGTGGCGTAACTTGTGTAGATGCTGTCGTTCCGAGCGTGGGAAGACATGTACGAGCGCTATTGCCACCGATACATGCATCTGGCGCCCACTGGTTCGAGTATCTGGGAAGACTCGGTCCTGCCAGTCGTTTTGCAAATGATGGTCGAGCTGCTGAAGCTCTTCACCGCCATTCTCCAGCAGTCCAGTCCTGAAGGCACCGATTTCCTGATCAAGGTAAGTGACCATCCAGACTTTGTCGTGATGCTTTTTGAAAAATTGTGGTCTGACATGTTTCGAAAATGGTTTTACAGCACACCACATTGCAACGCCAGCTGAGTGAGCTGATCGGAGATCTGGCGGCATCATTGTCATCACGAGCATTTTCAAAGAGCAGCAAGAAGAGCGGCGCAGCTTTCAGCACTCGTATACATTACGATGCGCTTGAAATGTGTGCTGTGTGTCTTTGCTTAGTGACGGCACACTCTACTGATTCTCGCGTTTCTGACACAGAATCGGCATCGCCGCATGGAAGCTTGGTCAGCACGCTCGCGTACCTGATGGAGCCAAGGCACCCAGCTCGTTTCCGAGCCTTCTTCTCTCGTGTTCTTGTTGCGGTGAGCCCACTTTATATTTCAGTTTGTATCTTGTACCGCTCGAATCACTCACAGAACTCTATCATTTCTCAACAGATCTGCATGAAGCCTGATGGGAAGAGTGCTTTGGAATCATCTGAGATCGCCACGATGCGTATATTGTGCTCGAGCGTGTTTGATCTCTACAAGGACAGCTCCGAGTTCAGACATGTCGAGTCAGCGCTGACCGACGAAATCGATTCCTTCAACGTCATGTCGATCCGCCGCATTGCAGCTGCGTTAAATGTGCTGCTGGAGTCGAGTGCAGCACTCCGGCAGCTGGTGGTGGTCAAGCGAGGCCTGCAGTTCTGCACAGGTGCGATCAAAGAATCGTTCCATGCGATTCGAATGGAAGGAGGCTTTGGCGGCAAGGCCAAGCACCCGCGTGAAGACCATTTGGTGTCGCTGTGCGCACGAATCGAGATCCATTTCGACGTTCTCGCTGCGCTAGTCGGTGGAGACGCTAGTGCCCAGGAGATTGCAATGGTACGTGTCTGAACCATCCGTATCGAGTGCTCACATAGCACAAGGCTGGGTCTAACCTATGTATCTGTTATGTCTGCCGGTATTCTATTCTACAGCGCGAGAGAGTACACGAAGTGGTGCTTGGAAACTGGACGACGATGAAGATGGCGTCGTACCGTGGCTCGAATGTGCTGCTCAGTGCTCTGCGGTTCTTGAACAACTTTGTGCATCAGAACGACACCACCAAGGCGTCGCTCATTGTTGCGATACCCTCTGGCTTCACGCGTGCAACTGCGGCAGAAGGCGCGCGAGAGACGTCCACAACATTGTTTAGACAATTGGCTCAGCTAACAATGGGGACGGCATCGAACTCTGCTGTGCGGACAACTGGTGACAACAAGACGAGCGCGGCTCTCAGTATGACAGCCAGCATCGTCCTCAAGTCGCTCGTGCTTAATGCTGAGTGCCTGCAATGGGCGATCAAGTCTGGGTACGTAGCCAAACTGCTGGCTGATGTGCAGCGTCGACTCCGAAGCTTCTCACAGACGAGCAAGAGAGACCAAATTGAAATTCAGACGCTGTGCAACCTACTCGGAATTCTCACGAGCGCCGCGTCCCTGGACGAAGGACGGCAAGTGATCTACTCGAGCTCCGAGACCTCGCTGGGCTACATTTTCGAAGACATCCTGACGATCACGTCTTCAGAGGCGACAAGCGCAGAGGAGGTGCTCAAGCTCGGGTGTCTATTTATTCGCAACCTGTCGCTCTCCAGAGTCTCGAAGAGCTACTTTGCGGTCTGGGAGGGCGTCATGGAGCTCTTGCTCAGGAGGCTGCTGGACACTGCCAGCAGCAGCACCAACAGCACGACGACCACCACTACAATTGCTGGCTACCTCTCCTGTGCACTCTGGTCGATCGTGTTCGACAACCAGAAGGCGCGGACGATCCTCGTGTCCAGGCCGCCGGTCCTCCGGAAGCTCGAGGAGATGGCTGCGGCGGCGCGAAACTCAGGTACGAACTCCAAATTGCTCTTTTCTCTCTTATTCCGCAATGAGTTACATTGCTGTGATATTGTAGACGCTGATGCCACTCCGTTTATTCCTGTTAATTTGCTGTTTGTTCTGTTGTTCTCTAACAAAAACAGGGACGAAAGACGAGATTACAGGGAACCTTGAACGCGTTCTTGGTCTCGTCCAGCAGTAAGTAAAAAGAGAAGACCTCCGGAGTACCACTTTGAAGATGTCCTCTTTTTTACTTCTTCGATATTTCGCTTCTCGTCCCCATGACCAACCAAACCAGCAAGGCCGCGAAGAGCTACGCCAGAGTAGGTTCGCTGTCTTTGCTCACAGCGCGGCCACGGGACGACGGCCACGACGCCCGCTGCGAGGAGCGCTCGGACGCCCAGCTCCACACAGAGTCCATTCGATTCTCGAATCGAATGAGCTCATGGACAGCATTCGCCTGCCAAGAGAGACAGTCAACGTGCGCGACTAATGCACCGATATTCGAATATTAACACGCAGGCAGGACACGCACCCATTTGCGCAACGCACGCACTCAGCGGTCCAGCGACTCGCCTCGTCTCGCAGCAGCTCATCAGTCATTTCGCGTTTGCCCCGCCCAGGTGAGCACGCCAGCAGCTCTCGAAGTCACCACCAGCAGCTCTACGACGACTAGCGCCTTCGCGATGAGCGTGGCCGCCGACGGAGACCAACTCGACGGCGAGCTGCATGACCACCGCGCGCACCAGCGGCTGCAGTCGCACGCGTGGGAGGTGTGCGTGAGCTACTTGGTCATGTTCCTCTTCTGCGTCGTGCTGCTCAAGTACACGGCGTTCGTGAACCACCAGTTGGCGGCCGGCGACCTGTCGTTCAAGCCCCAGGCGATTTTGCCGACCTTCCGCGCGCTGCTCTGGCTGCTCGCGAGCGCGACACTGGTGCTCATCTGCCTCAACCTCGTGCTCATCTTCGCATTCTCGGGCGACGACCTGGCGATCGACATGTACATCGGCCTCCTGTACGCTGGGCGCCACTTTGTGCTCGTGCTCGCGCCGGCGTTCATGTACCAGAAGAGTCTGTCCAGCGCCGCGCTGATGCGCTCGAGTCTTGTGACAATGGGCGTCACCTTCGGTGCGCTCCCACTGTTTCTAATCCCGCAGATCCCGACGGCGATCGAGTTGTACCTGAGCTTTGGCGTCCTGCTGGCGTTCTTCGCGACAATGGCGTGGCACCCGGCGCCACGCGCGTCCGTCACTGTCATGCGGCGCTACGCTCTCTTCGCGCTCGTCCACGTCTTCCTGGCGATTGCGCACGTAGTCTGCGTGCACTATGAGTTGCTCCAGACAGGCTCGCCGTTCTCGTCGACGTCGAGCGTGTGGACGTCCGTCACGCCGTTCTTCGTGTGGCAGCTGCTCAAGTCCGACACCGAGTACTGGCGCGGCAAAGGCGCGCAGAGCACGGAGCTCCAGCAGCTATTCACTAAGCGCATCAAGGTCACGGAGCGCGTCTCGGCCGAGGGGCTCCACGTGCTCATCGAGATGCACCGGAAGCACGTGATCGACTTCTCGTCGCTCGAGCTCCGGCAGCAGATCGGCGACGGGAGCAACTCGACGGTCTTCAGCGGCCTCATGAAGTGCAAAGTGCCCGTGTCGATCAAGGTGTACACGCCCGCCGACCTCTCGGACGAGGTCATCGCTGAGTACTCCCAGGAGGCCGCGCTCTGCGGGAACCTCGAGCACCCGAACATCGTGCGCTTCTACGGCCTCAGCGTCTGTCCGCCGACGATCTCGCTCGTGTTTGAACTCTGTCGAGGCAGTCTCAAGGAGATCTCGGCGCTCGTGCAGGAGGACTACGGCTGCCGGTCGCTCATCAAGATCACGCAGATGCTGGACGCCGCGCGCGCGATCGCGTACCTGCACAGCTTCTCACCGCCGTTCATTCACCGCGAGCTGAGCCTCGCGAGCTTCCTCGTCGACGTCTACGGGGTCGTCAAGCTCTCGGGCTTTGGCGACTCGCGCATCCTCAACCAGTTCACCGAGTCCAGTCACCACATTTCTCGTCCTGCGGTGAGATCTGTCTCGGGGGCTCCATGGGAAGAGCGCACGGCGGCGTCCAGCCCGTACGACGCCTTTGACTACTCGACTAACGAGGTAGCACGCAAGGTATCGTTTCACCCGCCGTACAGCGAGCGCATCGACGTGTACTCGCTCGGGATGGCGTTCTGGCAGCTGCTGCACCCGAAGGTCAAGCTCCCAAAGCCTGGGAACGAGACGTACAACGACCCAGACTGGCGTCCGCAATTTCACGAGTCTGTACCAGCAGGCGTCCAGAAGCTGATCGAGAGCACGTGGGTGCACGACACGCGTGCTCGCCCCACGGCGATGCAAGTGGTCCGGAAACTCGAAGCCATTCAACACAAGGCGCTCGGGGACAACTTGGACTGCGTCGCGACGGCAGTGGACACATCGTGCCTCGGCTCGGACACCCAGTCGTCCAACGCCATGGTTGACGGCGCCGACGCAGTGCGCAACTTGGTCTCGACGAACCAGGTGCAGCAGTCGTGGGAGGCCGTGCGACTCGGCAACGCGTGGATGGAGGCGGGCTTCCTTCACGAGGAGAGGCACGCGGCGCCGTTCCAGAACAAGCCTGGGATGCGCTACTTTTTCTCCCCTGCGGCACCGACCAGCGACTCGATCGTCTCGGTCGAGGACGAGAACTCGATGATCGTGATTGGCATGAGCATGTCGACGCGAGACAGCAACAACAAGCCGAGTGGTGGCGGCATTGGCGGAGGTGTCGGTGGCGCGCTTCGAATCCCCAAGCGATGCATGTGCAAGACGAATGCCCGACAGGTTGCGGTGCCTCGGAGGCTCTGGCGAGCGTTCGCGACTGCCGAGTCAAGAGCCGCAGCGCAGCACGACTTCACCATGAGCTCTTCCTACGAGAGTCTGCTCACGTCCGTGCTGCTCGTCGACAATGAGCTCAAGCAGTGAGGCCAGCAACTCTTCATCGTATGTACCAGTACGTATCCAGCCAGTCCGTCTCGCTGTTCTCCTCTGTAAGTCTTCTTCTATTCCAAGGCATGCCGTGTAAATGCCCGCATCATTAACAAACTACTGAATAAATCCCCATCTTTCCATCGCCAACAATGTCTTCATTGCGAAAATCAGTCCATCCATACAACACTGTTATCAAAATCGTCATACCTCAGGCTCTAGAACACATCGTCGTCCGAGTTCTCATCTTCGCTGTCGCGCTCCTCTTCCTCATCAGAAGTGGCGTCGCTGTCCTTGTTGATGCGCACGTGGGTCGTGCCGCCAGGACTCACGACGCCTTCCATGCGATGAGAACCAACGGCTTCGTACATGTGCACCGCGTGTTTCTAGACATTCATACAGCAAACAGAATCAACGATTCCAATTCCAAGGTCAGCATCACTATCACACTCTCAACACTATCGGTCACCATTTGTTTTACAATAACGTACCATTGACTTGGTCTTCTTGTTGAGCGTCGACGGCGTCATGAACGACGTCCAGGCGGCCTTCGTCGCGGTACTTGGCTCGCCCAGCACGCGGCTGCGCTTGAGGCTGAGCACGTACGAGTCCACTTCGTCGCGCTTATTGGACGAGATCTCCTGGAGCTGCTCGCGGCCACCGACAAAGTCGTCATCCTCGTCGTCATCGTCCAAATTCACGCTGTTGTCCAGTGGTGCAGCGGGGGACTTGATGTCGTCCAGCCCCATCGTCCCCGCGAGCTCCGACTTAGACGGCGTCGTGTCGAGAAACAGGTCGTCCACGTGCTTCTTCTCGTACTGTTGGACGAACTGCCGCACCTGCTTCTTGAACAAATTCGAGCCTGCGCGGTGGATCTTGGTTGGAATCTTGGTGGTCGACCCAGGACCAACTGCGGCCGCTGCTGCCTCCGAAATCTTCTTCTTGTGCGCCGCGCGACTCGTGGGTGACGAAAACTCCTCAAACGACTTTGTTCGGCACTCGTTCGCACTCTTCCCGTCCACAAACGTCGCCACCTCAGCCCAAAAGTTGGCCGCAGTGGTTGGAATCTGCATCTTGGCAGTCGTCAGAGCCTGCAGTTGGTCTTCTGTCCATTCCGGAGCGTCGGAATCTTCCTGCGTCCGCTTGGCCTTGGCACGCGGCGTCTTGGCTTTCACAGCCGCCTTCGAGGCCACAGGCGTCCGCGGAGGCTTTGACGACGCTGCTGCGCAATTTGTCTTCTTGGGTGGAGATCTACAACAGAAATACAACAACACTTCTCTCAGGACATAGTCGTAGACGGATAAATGTCAGCACCAACACGAATTCACGTACGAAAGGAACGCGGGCGACCCGTGGTCGACGACCGTCACGCCGTTGACATCCGTCTTGAGGCGCTCGCCCCGCCACCAGTCCATCACGGGCGTGATCACGCGTCCGCTCCTCGAGCGCTTCATGCTCGCCACGTCGAGCTTGCCTTCCTCCTCTGGCTCGGACTCCGAATCGCCCCTTACGTTTGCCTTCGGGTTGGACTTGCTGCAATAACCAGTCAAAGAAAATGTGAGCAATATGAGTCATTAGATCCCATGCGAGCCTCGCAGTTTCACAACTTCACCACACACAACACCGCAAGGGCTCCGCACCGTTTCGGGGTCTTCTTGCCGTGCAGAAAGGTTCCCAGCACCCGCCGCCAGGAAGCCGGCAGCCCTTCATCCAAAATCTCCATCACAGCCTCTGGGATCCCATTCGCCTCGGCCTCTTTCACAGCCAGACAGCCATCGAGCGTCACGTGCTCGTTCGCGGTCGAGACAAACTGTGTCGCACTCACTCGCCGTGCGAATTGAAATGTTGCGTCGCGGCCGTCAACTTGTCCTTCAAACACCAGCTGAATCTGATTCTTCTGTCCACCGCTGCTGTCTCGCACCCACGCGTACACTGGCGGCCACTGCGGCGCCCAGTCGCAGAGCACGATCTCCACGGGAGCGCTGGATTTGGACGCCGAGGTCTTCGAGACAGCGATATTTGAGACGTTGCTTTCCTGCTTCTGGACATTGCTGCTGCTGCTGCGCTGGTTCTTCTTGGAAATTGGCAGCGCTTCGACGTCTTCGAGAATCGAGAAGGATGCCGAGAGGCGCTGCTTCTGGTCCGAGCGCCTGCGCGGCGACGAGCGCGGGATTCGGACTCGCTCTGCTGATTCATTTCCGCCGCCGTCACTATCGTCTTCCTCTGCTGTACTGTTGTCGTCCGCACTGTGCTTTGCTGGAACCTTGGTCTTGCGGTTTTTCCCAAACACGAGGCGCTTCTGGATCTGCAGCAGCTCCTCGTCCTCTGCCGTGTTGCCCATCTGCGCGAGAGGCGAGCGTGCGGGCGGCAGCGACGACAGCAGACGCTGCTGAGCGCGCAGCCGTTTGGACGAGCGCACAGAAGTCGACGGCGGCTCGTCAGCAGCGCGTTGTCGCTTCGCCTGCGTCTTGCGCTTCGTGGGCGGCGTCTTGTCATCAACATCTGGCTCTTCGTCTTCTTCTTCTGTGGACTCGAGCATCTGAGTCTGGACTGAGGACGCCGGGGAGGCCGCAGGCGCAAGCCCAAGCCCTCGCGCCTTTGTCGCGCTGCGCGTGAAGCGCGGGGTGGACTCGATCTTCTCCACTGGCGACGCGATCGAAGAGACCGACGAGACGCTCTGGCTCCGTGTGCGTCGCGTGGTGACGCTGTTGTTATTGCTGGCTCTACGCGCGTTGCTCTCCTTCCGCATCGTCGTCTCCATCACGAGCTGGTTGAAATTCGCCTCGATCTCCTCCGGAGTCCGCTCAATGGTCGCACGAACGCCCGCTTTCTTCGCACTGCGCACATTAGGCGTCTGCTGCAGTCGCGCCTTGCGCTTGGGCATCCCCACGGGGGTCTCTGGGAGCAAGGCGGCGCTGTTGCCCTTGCGCCGTCGGCCGGCGCTCGTCGCCTGCGATTGCGAGCTGTCGACGGACGACGCGACTTCGAGCGCCGACACGGTCACGCGCCGCACGCGCATGGGTGCGGCTGCTTTGTGTAAAGAGGAGGAAGAAGTGCGCAGGTTGGGCGACTGGAGCGCGGCTGCGTCGCGCACGCGGAAGATGGCGCCGGAGCGCACCACGTCCGCCATTTTTCTTTTCTTGCAGCGAATAATGGCTTTTCTCGTTTATTCGTGACAATGTGAGCTGTCGATGACAAAAATGTCAGGCTCACGTCAATTCGTGCGAACTAGATAGTTTTGATACATTTCGGTTTTTGAAATCAAATTTCTCTAAAGTACGATTGCGTCATTTTGATTTGAAAAGCCGAAATGTGTCAAAATGATATTTTGACACATTGTCGATATATATATCGTAATCTTTGTCAAATTGTCAGGAACTAATAATGTGCAAGATTCTCACATTGACCCATTTGGTTTATACCGGGTATAACATAACTTTGGGTTGGCAAATTTTCTCTAATATAAAGCCTCAGGAACGAGAGGAAATTAGTGAGTTGTTAGGATTTGAGATGGGTCATCGAAACCTAACATTTTGTTCAAACACATAGTTTGTGCAAGACGTTTTCAAATATGTTAATTTTGGGCTCCAAAATTTAGACCAATCACAGCTTTTGAGGAAAGACCACGGAAAATGGTCGGGCCAACAGTCCTTTCCAGCAATTTCCAAGAATAACTTCAGAAAGTTATTTAAAAAATTCAAAAAAATGAATGAAACTGTAGTGTATATTGTTCTAGCAAAAGTTTTGTGCGCTTTCCGAGCCAAATGCTGCTCAAATATTTTTTATCTTTTGCTATATCTGTCGAGATCAATTATATTTCAAGCAAAAGAAAAAGAAGCTTTGATTTGACCTTTGTATGAAATCATTATTTATCTTTTGCTATACTCGACAAACTCACTGTTTATGTAAGTAAGGAACGATTGCTCTCCCAGAAATCAAATCTCAGAGTTGTAACAGGTTTGTGACATTGTCACAAATTTGGGTTTTTCTTCTAAAAGAAAAAGACACTTTTTTCACACATCACACACCGGCACGACGCGAGAAGAGAGAGAAGGAAGACGAAGGCGAGGCTCGCCAACCAGCCACCGCCAGTCGACGCGCGCGTTATCAGTACCAGTCAGTGACTTGCGAACGTCTACAGGCAACTCACAAGCCCGCAGTCAATCTCTTATGGCGTCCCCCGAGCGCCTGGCGCTGCGCAACCGCACGACGCGCGCGTTCTCGCAGATCGAAGAGCCGACGCAGTTGCGCCAGCAGCAGCAACCGTCATCCCCGCCCGCATCACCACCGCCAACATTCTTGACAGCAGCGACATCAGCCACAGGCAACGGCATCCTCAAGGCCAAGACCGTCGAGATCCGGAGGCTCGTGTCGCCCACGCGGTCAAAGGCTGCCGCTGCTGCTGCACGCACCCCGCCCTCAACGCCACCCGCCTCGTCTGCACCTTCAGCACCAGCCTCCAATGCAGCAGGCAAGCCACCAGTGTTTGCCAGGAGCACGAGTACGAGCACGAGTCCCGAGCAGAGAGGGCGGTCCCGAACGAGAGAGAACATGGCAGTAGCAGCTGCGCCAGCAGAGCCGCCGTTGCGCGACACGAGCGAGTGGCACGACACGGCGAGTCGACTGAGCCAGCGCGTACGAGAGCTCGAGACGGAGAACCGGCTGCTCAAGAACGGCCCCCGACCGGCGTCGCTCTCGATGGGCGAGCCGCCAAAGACGTTTGCTGGGGGCGAGATGAGCGCCATGCTGCACGCCGCAAAGGCCGCCGAGGCCGAAGACGCACTGTTCGACATTGGCCAGTTGCCTCGTAGCCAGGGAGGCAACAAGAGGCCAAGCACGATCGCAAAGTCCAAGAGCTATGCGAGTGGCTTTGGGTACACGGGCCTCACGGTCGCAGAGGCCGTCGCGGCTTCACACCGCGCGCGCTCAAAGCGATCCGTTGTCTCCAAACCCGTTGAGAAGCTACGCGCGGGCTACTGGAACGGCGAGAACAACGTTAAGAGCAGCTTCAGCTGCAACAATTTGGCGGATATTGAGCGCCGCGGCGTCGCGATTGAGAAGCTCAAGCGTCCTCTGTCTGCAGCGTTCACTCAAGTCAAGAAATCAACAGTATCAGCAACACAGACAGCAGCTCAAGATCAAGTGCCATTACCGCCAGTGCCAAAGAAACTTTTGCCGCCGACGCCCATGTTGGAAAAGGCCAACAGCACCAACACGCGCGGCGCTACGCGTGGAAACCGAGACGCCGCGGCGCTCATGAACTCGTTTTCCAAGCACAAGAGCGAGTTGGGCCACAGCATGTCCGCGTCCGCGAATTTGGACATGGACAACGACTTTGGCGCGACCCACAAGCAGCAGCTAGCGATCGCGACGTCGTTCCGCGCCCCAGAGGCCACGCTGCGACGAAGTGGGTCCAGTTTCCAGAGCGTTGTGGACACGACTGTAGAGGAAGAGGAGGACAACGGCGACACCTCGGGTGGGGACATGTTTGACGCTTTTACGGACAACCATCGCGTGACGTCGCCGCGGTCGCTACAAGAAGCTGGTTTGCGATCTACGGGCTCGTTGATCGCGCCACCACGGAGAGGATCAAGCAGCAGCGGTCGGAAACCACCCACGTCTTCAGGAAAACGGCCGAGCAGCAGCGACGTGCGCATGTGGGTCGGGACGTGGAACATGGGCGCCGCCGATCCATTTGTCGACGGCTCCGGCATCATCGACGAGCAACGCTCAGGCGCCATGCTCCAGCATCTGCTGCCACATGGGTACCAGCTCTATGTGCTGGGCGTCCAGGAGGGCGTGTCTGAGAACGTATACCACGCAGTGGAGGCGTATCTGAACCGCAATGCCGAGGGCAGGCGGTATTACCGCATGGAGATGCGCAACAGCAACTTTATGCTGGCGAACAAGAACCACCCGATCGACGCGGTCATTGACGCGGTCCACGGCCGAGGCGACGGCGCGTTCATGGGCACAAAGTTCACGGGTCTAGCGGTGTTCATCTGCGCAGGCGTGCAGGAAAAAGTCAAGCTCGTGCGCGCCGGCGTGTACAAGTTCAACATCACGAGCGGCTCGAAGGGTGGCGTAGCAGTCGCGCTATTGGTCAACAACACGACGATCGTGTTCGTGAACTGCCACCTGGACGCGCGCAACGACACGTACCGACGCGAGCAGGTGCGCAGCTTGAACGCGAACCTGGGCAAAGTTATGGGCCACTACAGCTTCGACCTCACGGAGCAGTTCCACCACGTGGTGTGGATGGGCGACATGAACTACCGCATCGTCCACTTGGACCCGCAAATGGTGCTCCACATGCTCGCTGAGGGTCGGAACCTGGAGCTCCACGACAAATTCGATGGACTTTTAAACGACCGGCGCACGAGCGGGATCTTTGAAGGCTTCACGGAGCCCAACAAGTTTCCGGATTTCTACCCAACGTACAAGAAGCTGCCCAAGCGCGGCTTCGTGAACGAGACGCTGCCGTCGTGGCCCACGCTCGTGTACCGTGTGCTGTACAAGGAACCGTTCTACAAGGGCGGCAAGGTGAAGAAGCGCGTGCCCGGGTGGTGCGATCGCATCCTCGTCCACTCGCTCCTGGTGTCCGACTCGAAGCTCATGCCGGAGAAGGTCGAGAGTCCATTTGAGGATGGGACGACGACGACGACGTCGTGGATTGACAACTACCGGTCGGTCAACCACGGCCACGGCATGGACGTGAGCGACCACAGCCCCGTGTTCGCGACGTTCGTGCTGAGCTTCCCGTACCTGGGCAAGGACGCGTCCGGCGGCGCGAGTCTGTCGCCGCACGGCGTGATGCGCCGCACGACGCGCTCACAGTCGACGCTCTCGGACGGCAAGATGATTCAGCAGTTCCGCCAGCAGCCACCGTCACAGCAGACGGCCACGGGCAGCTACTTCGACCAGCCCAAGGTCTTGCGCCACCTCATCAACAGCGAGCGGCCCGTGTCCACCGTGCTCATTGTGTCCAACATGCAGCTTTACTGGAACGACAAGGCGCTCGTGCCCAAGAAGACGCGCGTCGTGGCGCCGCTGGTGGGCGAGGACCGCAAGCAGTGTGACGTCATTGGCGAGCGGTGCCAGGAGGGTGTCCACGGCCTCAACCTGTCGCTCAATGCGCTCATCCAGCACACGAGGCCGCTCGAGCAGCTGCATATGCTCGTCTGGGTCAAGAACGAATCGATCGTGGGCCACTGCACGGTCTCGCTCAAGCGCATCGCGCGCCAGGACGAGGGCGGCGAGGTGCGCTTCCGCGTGCCGCTCTACAACAACTCGATGCGGCTCTACCACGAGGGCCACCCGCTGCTTGTCGTCTTCTCCGTGCGCAGCAAGACCTTCGCCAAGTAGACACGAGAGAGACTACTTTGAAACAGCACACGCGGCCTCGTGTATGCTATCCACACACACACACGCCAGCATACCTCAACACACACATAACGACAGGATCAACACAGGATGACTCGTATTTGCACAGTGACGACGACATGAAGCCATGGATTGCGTGGTGTGGTGGTGATGGGTGTTGGTCCCTGAAAGGTCGCGCCTTTTCGATGACCACAAAGTTGTGTGGTGCCTCATTCCAGAATTCAGGATCCGATGACGACGAGCGTGATGGCAGCAGAGAACCAGGAGCAAGCGCCGTTGCCTTTGCCTCATGGGAGCGACGAGCTCTTTGAACTCATTGCGGACGGCGTATCTCTCTTAAAATACTCGGACGTGAAGCACAAGCTGCTGCAGTGGTGCGTTGTGAATTTGTATATGTGAATATTTGCTGGGCTGATGAGATTGTGTCTGTGTGATGTAGGAACCTGAACGAGACGCTGCAGATCAAGCGCTTCCGCGTCAAGAGACGCGTGACTAGCGACGCCGCAGAGGAGATCATCGCGCACTTCTTCCAGGACGCACACGTGCGCGCGGCGCTCTCCGTACGACCCCTGGCGCTCGCATTCTCGTCTATCGATAAGGCCATTCTCACCCGACTTGCGTGGCTTCTGTGTGTATAGCTACCCACCGAGACAACACCTGGCAAGCAGACACTACAGTGCCGCAAGCTGCACACCACCGTGACGAGCCTCACGTTCTTCGATCGCCTCGTGGACGCGGGCATCGTCACGTCCTCTGGCGCATTGCGACGCTGTCTGGACGAAGTGTACGATGGCGCCACTGCCAGCGACCTGCTAAAAGACATGCTCGTGAACCCAGAGAGCGAGAACGCGCACGTTTTCTGTGAAGATAGCGAGCAGAACGAGTTCCTATTCCAGCTGCTCAAGGCGCTCGTGATCGGCGGGTCCATGTGCCAGAGCGACGAGGCCTTTGCGCCCTACGAGGTGATGGCCAAGCAGCTCTACAAGGCGCTCATGTCGGTCAAGAAGAGCGCGAGCGACCGCTCGAGTGTGCAGGTGACGTCGCTCGTGTACGCAGTGGGTGGTGGAGATGGTGGCAATAGTGACAAGGGCGTCTTCGCTTCAGCTTCGCGCTTCAGCTCGTGCTTCGTCGTGCTCGACCCGCGGAAGCGTTGGCTCACGGTCTGGCACAACGAGTTCAAGCCATTTTGGTGATTTTATAGTAAACTATGATTGGCTATATATACAGACTGTAGCCATTTATGATTGGCTGGATATTGCTAAAAGAAGGATCATGATTGGTGCAAAAATCGCTACAAAATTGTTGTTTTGAAAATTGATTTGGTTATTTGGTCCAAGATCTGCTGTGGACACCAACAAATCAAGCATGCAGCAGCACCGCGTGCCCATTCGACTGGGCAAGCTGCGCACGTCCGTGCGGGACTCGCCCGCCGCTGCCGACATCGCAGTGCACATAGGCAGCAGCATCATCAGCAGTGGCGGCGACACCACTGGTGCGGCGCTCTTCTCGGCGTCGGTGGCGCGCGTCTGCCGCGTCTGCACGCAGAACGCCTCGCGCTACACGTGTCCGCGTTGTAACGCACCGTACTGCAGCGTGGCCTGCTACAAGCGCCATGGGGAGTCGTGTACAGAGCGCTTCTATGAAGATCACGTGCGTGATATTGTGCAACTGGACAGCAAGAGCTCAAGCGAGCGCGACGCGCAACGCAAGATGAACGACATGCTCGCGCGCGTCAAGCAATTCCAGGACGAGTCCGCGGATCGCATGACAACTACAGATGACGATGCCGACAGTGAGGAAGATCAGGAGCTACAGATGGAGATGCTGGAAGCGTTGGCGCGGCTTGCACTCGCAGACGGCGAAAGCATTTCGCTGGACGACCTCACGCCTGCGCAGAGGAAGCAGTTTTTGACCGAGGTCGCCGATGGCCGGCTGAGCAAGTTCATCCGCCTCTGGTTGCCCTGGTGGCTAATGGACGCGCGTAAGTACGAGAAGGAGACCGAGGTGAAGCGCCGACAGCTCGCCATCCAGGAGATCCGCAGTGGTGATGGTGATGGCTCTGTAGACTCAGAAGGTGATGATGACGAGGACGACGTGGAAGCTTCGGGTCCAGTCATGATCGAGTCGGCGGTGTTCCCAGCGGAGCTCTTCACAAGAGCCAGGGCAGCTGGCATGCCTGAAGACCTCAATGGGCTACTGCCACACAACAAACCACCTTCGCCAGCATTGCGCGTCCACCTGATCGAGCTGCTCTTCAGCTACGCGCTCGTAATGCGCACGTTCAATGGCGACTGGCAACAGGACGTGAGCGAGGCGGCGACCGCACTGCTGCATCTGAGCACTGTGCTAAATGCGGACGCAAAGTACGAGTCCATTGAGCACGTGCTGCACGCATGTGTGCTCAAGCGCATTGATACCGAGTACGAAGGCGGTGGTGGGGCTGGCGCTGCGACTGGACCAGGATCGAGAGAGGTGAACCAGCGCATTCTCCATGATGTCACGCTGCTGCTGAGCGCCAAAGTCTTTGTGCTGGACGCACTTAGTGACGCGCAGGCGATGCTCGTGGCGTACAAGAATGAGCTCTTGACTGTGGCACAGAAGGTGATTCTGCCACCAGCAGCTACTGATACCAACAACAAGCCAAAGAAGAAGAAGAGCACAAAGGCCGAGAAAGAGAGGAGACATGTGATCAAGAGGCTCGAGTTTGTGGACAGGAAGCTCCAGTTCTTCATCACGTGGGCCTTCCACACGTCTGAGGCGCATTTCCAGACAACGGCCCGTGAGATTGAGCGTGCAGCCGCAGCATCAGAGGCCGTGGGCTCATAGAGAACTAACAGTACATATGCTTTTGTGTAGACCCCTGCATGAATATTGGCTCGTAAACGAATAGGAAGAGAAGGCATGGGCGACATTTTTCAATTTGTTGTTTGCATTTTACTTTTTTTTCTTTCGTCTTGTTCTGGTTGCTCTGCACACTGCTTTTCTGCCTGCCGCCCAAGTCTCTCGCGTTTTACTTTATAATTCGTTTTTTATTCTTGTTCTTGTTGGTCTTGTTGTTCACCGCGCGCCTCTGGTATTCATTCGCTAGTGTCCACTGCAAATTTCCATAGGTGCAGTCTTGGGCACAACTTGATACGGAGGCAACGGCTTGCAACCGGAAGCTTCGCAGTCTTGAGTCTTGGGTCTTCACAGGGACGGGATGAGCTTCATCTCGCGAGGCTCGACATCAAATAATAATTTCACACACACCGGCAATTCACACAAAAAAAGCATGCCACATCGGTGGCGGATGGGTGGACGGACAGGAGGCCGCTCGCTCGCTCGTCTTGGCCGGATGATTGGCTTTGTGCTGGACGTGGACCCTACTATTGCCTGACGACGGCTCATGCGCTCGGCGGGCCGCCGCTGCCCGAGAGCGCGTTGAGCGCCGTGATCCACTTGTTAAACTCGCGGCTCGAGGGCGCCGAGAGGATAAGCTTCTTGCCCGACTGCAGGAACTCGGGCGTGTTGATCGCGAAGGTCAGCGCCTTGGGATCCGACTCGATCGTCGCGTCGTTGAGCATGATCGCGCTCGACTTGGCGCCCACCTGGTTCACCATGCTCTCCTTCTTGTAGCCTGTCAGGCGCGTGCCCTGGAGCACGAAGAAGCGCTTCTTCGAGCCGATGAAGCGGCGGCTGCTCGCCACTTTCAGCAGCCCCTGCGTGCACGTGAACGGCAGAATCGCACGGACCCAGATCACTGGGCCGATGAAGTTGTCGACCAGCACGTACTCGCTCCGGGGCGTCGAGATGAGCACCTCCTGGAACTTGGTGCGCGAGCTTACGGTCACGATCTGCGAGCACATGATCTCGTCCTCTAATAAGTTAGTGTCGCGGTTCACGAGCAGCAGGCGCTCGTGGTCCGTCAGCAGCAGGTGGTACCGTTTCTTGCGCTTGAGCGTCACGGGCCCCGCCAACAGGATGCTCTCGCGCGTCTTGAGCAAGTTGTCCCAGATGCGCATGGTCGGCGACCGCACGATCGCCACGATCGCGTTGCGGTTCTTGCGCTTCACGGCGCTGCACACGTCCGGCCGCATGGACAGCACCATCTCCCTGAGCACATCGACCTCCTTGGCCGAGAGCACGCCGTCCGCCGCGAAGCCTTCGCAGTACTCGAGCATGTCCTCCACGAGCATGTGTTCGCCGTCGCCAGCGTTACTCTGGCCACTGCTCGTCGATCCGCGACGCGAACTACCGCGTGGCGACGGCGCCACGGTCGACGCGAACGAGAAGCGGCTCGTCATCACGCCCGTGGAGCGACTGGGGGTTTGCGGCGCCATCTTGGAGCGAGCAAACACAACGATCATGGGTCGCGATGGGCGGCTCAGCAGCGCAATCGCGCGGTTGTACTCAAGGCCGCGGATGATCTCGCCGTCCACCGCGTGGATGACGTCGAACTGGCGCACGCCGTGCGCCTCGGCGTAGCCGACGATGTTCGGGTGCGCCATGGGCAGGTCCTTGACGATCACATTCACGTCGTCGGTCGTGATGGTCATGTTGAGGCTCGTACCGCGGAACTCAACCGCGAAGAGCCCGTTGCGCTGGAACGGGCGGTAGAACTGAATCGCGAGCGGCCGCGTCTGGGTCTGCAGCATCTGCACGATCGAGTCGTAGCTGCGGCCGACCGTGCGCGCGCCCTGCACCTTGTAGATCACGTCGTCGATCTGGATCTTGCCGCTGGCCTCGGCCGCGCCGTGGCCGCCGTCGGTGCGGCGCTTGAACTGGTTCACGATCACCGAGTCGTTCTGCTCGCGGATCGTCATGCCGAGCGCGCGGTCTGAGAACTGGATCTCAAAGACCTCGCTGCGCTTCATTGGCGCGAGCGCCTCGGTCTTGGGCGAGAGGCATAGGCAGAGCGGCTGTGTCACGCGCGCTAGCACGTCCTTGCTGATCTGCACGAGGCTCGAGTTGGCCGTGTCGATGAGGTCGACCCAGGCCTCGTCCGAGACGCCGAACTGCGTGCGCAGCTGCGCCTCGATGAGCGACTCGAAGACCTGGTCCGGCACGTTCGGGTCCCACGAGATCACGCGCGTGGACGCGTCGTCCAGGTCGATCACACGGATGCTGCACGTGCCCATGCTGTGGTGAGAGGAGGAGGACGAGGCGTGCGACATGAGCTTCTTCTGTGTGTGGGGCCGTGTGGAAGTGGGGGAAGTGGGGACGCGTGGGCTGCTGTGGATGTAGATAGAGATACTCGCTGGTTCGCTGGCCGCGTGCGTGTGGATGGCGGGCGGGGGCTCGTGGGCGTGGGATGGAGCCTATTAGCGTAGCGTAGCTGCTGGGGAAGAGATGGCGTTGTGGGTGTGGGGCTTCTTCGCCTTGTTGATTGCTTGGTGGGCTGTGTGTGCGAGGGAGTATTTGGTGTGGTCCACACAACTCACCGTGATAAAATCCGTTTCTAAAGATAGACAGGCGAAATAGAGAATTGAGAGCAACCGAGGAGTGGATAGAGAGACATACAAGTGTAAAAAATAGCCATTTATAATTTATAGAGAGCAATAAGCACGCCTGATATGAAACCTATTTTTGAGGTTATGAAAAATTAGAGGCTCAAAGATTTCGGAGCAGTATCAAAGTCATCAACATGTGGTAATGCGCATTGTCTGATTTATCAATTTTACGAGGTGTAACGAGAATATTTGGGGATTTTTTGACATCCCTGCACAGAAAACTGTCCCCATCCTGTGAGTCTGTATAGAGCGTTTCTCAAAACTGCTTCGGCCGCCGCTGAAGCAGTCCCGTCCACTCCCAGCAGCGAAAAAAGCGGATTGCAGATCCAGATAACTGGCCGCATACAAATTTCAAGTCATTTCCAGTGTGCTTGGGCGGGCATGGACACGACAGGCTTCGTTTTGAGAGTCCCAACTGGCTGTCTCGAGCCACAAATGAGCGCGTGGATGGATACTCGTAGAAGAGTGAGCGGACGCGTCCGCTCGTGCGGCCAAAAGGAAAATTTTGCTGCGCGCAATTAATTGCCTCTGACTCCCTATGAAACGCCTCGGCGCTGGCTTTCGTGAAACCGCCGCCGCCTCAGAAATCTTAGCAGTGTGACTCGGAGCGAGCTCGTCACAAGCAGACGTCCGTCCACATCCGCAGAAGAGAGACTCAGGCCACAATCAAATTTGAGGCGGTGTGCATCATCAAGCCAGAGACGCCAGTCGTGGTCGGCCGCAGGATACACCACCGAGTCCAACCAACGTATGTGCGCATATCGGACGGAACGATCCTTGAAGTGGACCAAGAAATCTTCTTTACTGGCGACTAATTCGAATAGTCCAGATCAAGAGGAAGATTACAGACTGTACTCGGTGGTGGAAGTGTGGTAACAACAGTACAGCCAACAGTACAGTGACTGACTACATTCACCTCTTCTTGTCACGATCTTCTTGACGCGCCACGTTGGCTGAAGTAGAAGAAACAAGCAGCTACCAAAAGTGTCAAAAGCGTCAGTCAGCCACTTGCGCGGGACGATGACGCTGAGACATCGGAGGAAAGCTCCAGTTCAACAAGTTCTTACGACAAGCGCTGCTGCTGCTGGACTGGACTCTCTAGCCATTTAGCAGCCATCGAATTGACGCTGTGGACTATTTCGAAGAACTCTGTGGTTGCTCTCTTCCCGTGAGCGAGGATCGACTGTAAAAGGCGTACGAGAGAGACCGTTGCCTGCTATCCGGATACAGTGTCGTCTACTGCAGGTTGCCAGTCACTCAGTGGTGGACATTCGTTCATTCATTCATTAGTATGCACTTGTGGACGAATGCGTCCAAGGCTCACAAGGTGCTGTTCAAGCGTGCGGTGCATCAATGATGGCCGCTATTGGTGGAAATAGGAAATAAACCACATGAACCTTCACTCACCGGTCTCAGACTTGGGTCCATTTCGCAGATACAATTGTGACTGGGTCCATTCAGCAGCTCATTTGGAACGCGCAGTCCTTATTGTAACTGGGTCCAGATAAGGCCCTCGAGCAAGTCGACATTGTCTTAACTTGGAATGCTGCGAGTCGCCACACCCCTCCTCTTCAGGCTGCGAGCACGTGGCCACTTCCTACAGAGAGCGCTAGGTGAAGAGCCTCTACGTTGAGTGAACGTCTGCCTGACGTGCCATTTGCGACACAAACCAGTGATACTCGTGGCTACTCGTTCGCAATCCCCATTATCATACATGCACGCACACGCAAACGAGTCACACAGATAAAGCCCCCACTGACCAGCTGCCTCAGCTCACGCAGCCCAATGCGCCAGCTTGTTCACAAGTCGTTGCGCAGCGTTGTCGAGTGATCGATCGCTCTCCAGTTCGAGCTCCACGATCAGTACTCACTCGCGCAACTGCGGGGCTTGGACACCTACGCCTCTACGACCAGCGTTAGCTGTGTGGCTCTAATCTACCTGATTATACCACTGCAGTGCCTCGCGCTCATCACGCTCATTGACTGCGTGCCACTCGCGGCCCCTGGGGCCGGCTCGGACGCCAAATACGCACACTGGGTCGCAACTTCTCCACCGCGCTGCTCATCACGTACTCGGTCATGTCCAGTTCAAGCACACGATTCGGGGGCTGCTGTTCACAGCACTGCGCATGGCGATGCTGTCAGTTCTACCGATCATCGCGGGCGTCGGACTCCAGTACGCGCTCTCGCTTGTGACTGGCTTCCCGCTCCCGTTCAGCCTCGTACTGGGCACGCCCATCTAGTTCGCCGTCATCGTCGCGCTCTACTTTGGCGACGCGCTGCGTAGAAACCGCAGTCCCGCATCGACCTGAGCAACTACATGTGTGTATTTCTCTGTCAGATCGCACTCACACTCATCTACCCAACATACATCTACGGCTTCGTGCCGATGGCACCCAGTTCGCAGAAGTTCTACATTGCGCTGCTACCACTGCTCAAGGTGCTGCTCAAGAACTGGAGCAGCAGGTTCCTGGGCGAGCTCGACGAGCTGAAGCTCGAGGTCGTGATCTTCAACGTCGAGCTCTTCAACGCGCTCTACGTGTCGTGCTGCAAGCAGCAGTCATCGTCCATCACCACGACGCTCGTGATCACGTCCGTGGACTTTGTGCAGGTGACGCTGTCGCTCCGTGCCATCACGCTCATCCACGACGACGCGCTCGAGTTCATGGCACTCACCCCTGTGGACCACCCGTCGCTAAGAGCTGTCTGTGCCAACAGTGGCAGCGCCGTCGTGTCGCTTGTGCCCAATCGGCTACCAAGTTCGTCGATCGTACAGAGCCCAGCGCTTGTCGTGCCAGTCTCTATCAAGTATGCGCTCTCCTTCTGACCAAAAGAGCTACAAAGAGCGCATCCGAGAGCAAGGAGCGGCGCCTTGAATTCGTCGCGAAGGTCACGCAGCTGCTCTTCACGAGCGAGTTCGTCGTGCTCATCGAGTACGCCGCGATGAGGGTGGCCATCATCTACAACCTTTACGTGATTAGTGGTGTACCACTTGGAGGACCGCGCGTACTACGCGCGACTCGCCAAAATGGACGCCCACGAGCTCCAGCGCACGGTCTCGAACGTGGCTATCTACGGTGGTCTTGAGTTCGCATTTTTTCTGTTTATGAGCTTCACGCTGCGCCGCAAACTGGGATTGCGACGTTCAAGCAGCTCGCGTACGTGCTCGAGACGTAGTGGCGCGTCGTACAGTCCAAGTTGCTGCTCTGGTTCTTCTACACGGTGCAGACGTCGCTCGACCACTTAGGTACGTGTGTACATCGATTTGATGTCGGTCCGGTTGACCTCAGGCTCACGTGTATGCGTTCGTTATTTTATTTTTAACGATGTTCAGGAGCGGACTCCAGCTTCAAGTTCTTGTGGCTCAACAAGTAAACAGAATGGGACGAACAAGCAGGGATCAGAGCGCTTCAGTGTCGACCTTTCGAGAGGTGTGCCGATTGAAGCCAAGCAGCAAACGGATGGCTACTCCCATATTCCGTGCGTCATACATGCGATCTCCCTAGAGGGCAGCCTGTGACTGCCACGACGCCCGACGCTATTTGAACTCAGACGCGCCCGTCGTGGCTTGGGAATGCGACCAGGTGGACACGATTCAAGACACGCTCAAGAACTTTCGAAACGCCAAGCTGCTTGCTGGAATTCGCACGGCACGACGCTCATCCTGGCGCTGCGGCTGCTCTGGCGCACAGCGGTGAACGACGACGACGTGCTACTCGTGCTCAGCGGCACGGTCGTGTACGAAAACTACCTGCGCACAGCAGGCCAGGGAGTGCAAGTCAGCGACGCTCGTGGGCATTCAAGCCGGCCGAAAGGGGAACTGATGATCTGAAAGAAGTCAACCCTAGGATTATCGACAGTGGCGCTGCTGGCGATGTTGATCGGTTATAAAAGTTGATCCTATGAAGGTGATATGTTTCTCGAAAGTGAGAAAGTGCAGCGACATCCCACGAGGCGGAGAGATTGCAGTCTACAGTGTCATCCGCATCACCACGCTGTTGCAAGTCTCGACATGCGCGCATTTGCTACCAGCAACCCAAGGTACCAGGGCCAATAGAATTCCCTCCAAGCCCCAAGCACCAAGCAAGCCGCAAGGTCCGCTCGCGTGTTGTGCCTCCACGGCTATCGGATGAACGCCAAGATGATGGAAATGCAAACGCAGGCTCTACACCAAGCGCTGGACGAGTTCGTGCTCCTCGACGGCCCCTTTGAAGCCGACGGACCGAAGAAAACCCAGTTCGTTGTCCAGAAGCTCTTTGGGCTCGATTCCGCAGAATGACCCCATGATTGGACAAAATTCGGCTGGTCAACTATTGGATAACATTCAGCTGTCGACTCTGTCGGGATTATCGCAAGTCGTTTAGGGGAAGAATGCCGTCGTACGAAGCGTTATGGGGAAGTGGAGGTCCCGGTTCCCAGCAGAAGTCTGGTTCGTCAACAACTGGCGCTCCACTCGCTCCTATGGCCGTGCATCCTTCGCAAAAGTGTCGTTTTGATATGGACTCTAGATCGGTTGCTGAGTGGTGGTCACTTCCGCTCGATCTACTTCACAGAATACTTGCATTCCATGCCGAGCAGTTATTCTGAGGTGAAAATTGACTCCAGCTAGCTCACGAAAAACCTGCTCATTTGATATCAAAAGCCATTTTTTTGAATTTGGTATCAAAGTATCAACTTTTAATAATTAGGAAGCATGAATAAATTTCGACCTGAATGTGATAAATCAAAGTGAAAATTCATGTATGCAGTCGAAATCCTGCCTGAGTAACATTAAATGAACCTATCTAGTGTAATTGATGCTTTATCTAATATTTGCGTAATAATGGTAAACATAAAACTGAAGGACAGCGACTACTGCTAAAACATAAACCTGAGTAACATAATTTCGAAAGAGGAAGTCAATTCCAAGCCGCAAAGTCTAATCACACCCAAACCGCTCTTTATACAGCGCCCTCCAATTATTGGCGGGCAAAAACAACCGCAAAAGAACGCGCCAAATCCACTCAAGAGGCAACAACAACCAGCAGCTACAGGCAGACAGACAGGCAGAGAGCCATCATGAGCAGCTTTGGCAAGCGCGCGCGTGCGGACGTGGGCATCTCCAAGGAACAGTACGAGGCCGAGGACGCCGCCTCGTTCAATGGCTCGTCGACCAGCATCAGCGGTGGCGCATTCGCGCGCGCGTCGGAACAGACGCTGCAGTCGCGCAAGATCTTGGGCCATGGCGCCGTCTCGTCGACCATGACGACGACGCGCGCGAAGGAGTCGCAGCGCCAGTTCACGGCGCTGAACCGCGCGTTCGCGGCCAACATCAAGGCCCAGTGGCAGCACAACAAGCGCGGCGACTGGCTCGAGAACATGAAGGAGTACATCGCGTACGCGCGCGACATTGCGGCCAAGTTTGGCGCGCAGCACGGCCAGGTGCTCACGTTCGGCAGCGGCGACTGCGGTCAGCTGGGCCACGGCGTCGACGACGACGACGACATGATGGTCAAGTACCCGCGGCCGCTTGAGCTCCTGGCCAAGATGCAGATCGTGCGCGTGGCCTGCGGCGGGCTGCACACGGGCGCGATCGCGGCCACGGGCCAGGTGTACACGTGGGGCTGCAACGACGACGGCGCGCTGGGCCGCGTGGGCGAAGAGAACCTTCCGGCCAAGGTCGAGGGCTTTGGGCCCGAATGCCTCGCCGTGCAGATCGTGGGCGGCGACTGCCACACGGCCGTGGTCACAGCGGCCGGCCAGGTCTTCGCGTGGGGCTCGTACAAGGACAAGGAGGGCAAGCAGTGGTGCGACGCCGCGACGCCCCAGGCGGCATTCAAGCAGAAGCAGCTGCGTCCGTTCCTGATCAAAGGCATCGCCCACGCGGTCGACGTGCGTTGTGGAAGTTCGTTCAACGTCGTACGCACGAGCCAGGGCCACGTGTACTCGTGGGGGCTGGGCGAGATGGGCCAGCTTGGCCGCAAGGTGGAGAGTGAGATGAAGGACGCCCAGGGCGAGTACCTCGTAGACATGGTCTTCCGCGACCACCTGACGCCGGGCCGTATGACGCTCGGCAAGGACACGCTCCCGGCGGTCAAGGCCATTGGCTGCGGTTCGTACCATACGCTCGTGGCGCTCGCGGCCAACGGCTACCTCTACACTACGGGCCTCAACAACTACGGCCAGCTGGGCATCGGCAGCACGGAGAATCACGTGGAGCTCCAGCTCGTAGAGGACCTCACGGCCAAGAACGTTGCGGCCATGGAAGGTGGGACGCACCACTCGGTCGTGCTCACGAACAATGGCGACGTCTTTACGTTCGGCCGCGCGGACTCGGGCCAGCTGGGCACACAGGACAGCTGCCAAACGGGCGACTTCAAGGACCGGCCGCAGAAAGTGGTGTTTCCAAAGGACAACAAGGTCGAGATTCGCTCGATTGCGGCCGGATCCAACCACGCGCTCGCACTCACGGAGACGAACACGATCTACGCCTGGGGCTACGGAGACATGCTGGCGCTGGGCAACGGCGAGGAGCAGGACGAGCCGCGGCCACGGCTGCTCGAGTGGCGCAAGACCAAGTTCGGCGACGCCGAGATCCTGCAGATCGACGCCGGCGGCCAGCACAGCGCCGTGCTCGCGGTCCGGACATGTAGCGACAGCGCATAAACAGACAAGGTGAAGACCAAGGTGACGACCAGGTGACGAGCCATTCTCTCTCAAGCAAGAAAAAACCAAAATATATAGAATTCAATGTTATGAGCATACGCCTCAACAGCGTCCTCGCTGACCAACTCACTCACTCACTGACTTGTTGTCCTAGCGAAACCCAAGCCACCAGTCCGCAATCCACAAGCCACAGCGTCCAGCCAATCTTCCAGCCACCCACAAGGGGATCCTCAGCCCAGCAACGACGTCACGAGCACCAGTGTCGCAGCGGCCACGACCACGGCCTTGACGCTCCAGCTGCTCGTGTTCCCAACCGCTCGCTCGGCCGCCGACTTGGTCTCGTTGCGCTTGCGGCCATAGAGTCCCGACGAGCTCGAGCTCGACGATTTCTTCTTCGTGGGCAACGGCGTGGGGCTCACGCTGTCGCAGAGCGCCGCAAACTTGTCGAGGCCTTGCTGCAGCGTCACGTTGCGGTTGTCGAACGTCACGTCGCACTTGGGCACGTCGAGGTCGTCCACGAGCCCCAGCAAGTTCGTGCAACCCGGCGCCTTGCAGAGCTTAGGCTGCGCCGTCTTGGGCAGACTCTGCCTGGGCGGCATCTCGAAGCTCAGGCCGCTCACCTGCGTGCAGATCTTGAATTGCGACGACACTTGTTCGAACACGCGCAACTCTTGCTGGGTGCACAACGTGCTCTGTGCAAGTTGCAGCAAGCAGCCAGCGACCGTGACCAGGAGCAGCAACGTAAGGAAGCTGGTTGCTGGAGCCATGTTTGTTCTTGTTGAAGAGTTGTGTTGCTTGCTTGCTTGTTTGTTTGCTTGTTTGTGCAAGTGGCGAATTGCGGAATGAGCAACTTGTGTGTGCTTGCTTACAAACAAGTCTTGCGCGCAACTCGCTGCAAATTGCGCACAAGTACTTGCTGGAAAAGTTGCTTGATGGTGGGGACTTCTGTCCATCCATCAAGTCGCCACTGGAGCTTTCGGAGCCAGTGGCGGTGGTGGCGTCTCAGCCGCCGCATGTTTCCCGTCGGAGCAGTCGAAAAGCGCGCGCATGCGCAGTCGCAGCCTCTCAAACACGCCCAGGAGCGCTTTTTTCTTGAGGCCTTCCGCACAAGTTGTTGTTCGGTCACAAGAAGATAACGCACTGAGCGAGTGCGGCGAGCTGTTGCGCTGGTGGCGAGAGTGATGGTTATGGTTGTGGTGGTGATGACTCGGACGGCACTTGCGACACGTGATGTGGATGCAGCTCTCCACGACCTCCGGGTACCGCCCCTTGGACTTGTTCTTGCCGCGCAAGTGTTGTTGTTGTTGAGCTTGGTGATGACTTGCTTGCGCACTTGCTGGAGATTTCTCGGACTTGCTCAGCAAGTTGTTGGCAAGCGACCGGGTCGAGAAGCTCGGGCTCGATTCGCTGCTGCCTGGGGGCGTCGGGTGCACTTGCGCAACCGTGATGGCCGCCAGCTGGCGCTCGGCCTCCTCCTTCTCGTGCTGTAAAAACACATTTTGCTCCAGCAGCGTCTCGCTCCTGTGCTCGAGGTCCGCAATGCTCGCTTGCGCGATGCGTGCCGCGGTCTCGAGCTCGTCGTTCGCCTGCTCGAGCCGCTGCACTCGCCACTTCATCTCCTCGACGTCGCTGAGCAGCAGCTGCTCACGCTTACTTGTTGCGTCCGTTTGCGCTTGCAACTCGCGCAGCTTTGCTCTTGTGAGGTCCTTTGCGAGCTCCACTGTACGCGCGTGTTGCTCTAAGGCCGAGGCTTTCTGCTCGCAGAGCTCGAGTTCGTGCTCGAGCTCCTTCTCGTACTCGCAACTGGACTTGACGTACTGGTCGTGCGTTTGCTGCAGTTGACGCAGCTCGGCATCTCTTTGCGCAAGCGCTTGCTGGAGACTTGTTGGTGCTTGCGTATTTCGTGGTGAATCATCCTGCACAAATTGTTGATGCTGTGCTGTCCCCATTGTTGCGTCGCTGCTGCTGCTGCTTGTTGCGTTGTGCGCAACTTGTTGAGAATTGCAGTTCTCATGGAGCGAGTCGACATCTTGAGCGACTCCAGAGCTGCCAGTGCCACCATCACCGCTGTCTCTGTCTTCACTGTGAACCGCTTGTATTTGCTGCATGCCGACCACTTGCGCGTCTCGCATGGCTCTCTCTCGCTGGACGATACCTCGTTCTGAACCGAAATGGCTGCCTCAATTGGCTGGCCAGTCTTGCGGTGCTCAGACGTCCATGTCCATGCTATTTTGCTACCTGCCAGACTCAGATCCAGGGTCGCGGGAATAAGACTCGAGCGGATCCTGCCAGTCAGTCAAAGTTAGTTTGACCAGCTATTCTTACCCAAGAACAAAATCAGTCGGGCAGATGACACCACGCTCACGTACACAATGTACAATGCAAGATGCGGTTGATGGTTGTAGATAATGCTACTTACATCTCTCTATCGCTCACAGGCACATACGGGCTACTTGCCCTCCATGTAGCGGAAGAAGCGGTGCGTCATCTCCACACCCAGGAACAGCGAGCCGTTCGCTGGGAACGACCGCAGCACTGCGGCCGACCAGCCCCGGTAGAATCCACCAATACCGTGTTGCGAGTACACAAGCCGAGCCGCAGCGCGCAATCCCAATGCAGTCTGTGGCCCTCCAGCCACCCCCTGGGTCGCCGTCTGCATGTGCGCCTTGAGCACGTCGGCTGGGAAAACGATGCTCCAGCCCGTGGCGCCCGCGAGCCCGCCCGAGGCCAGGATGAAGAACGGGTTGAGGTCGCTCTTGGACGGCTTGTCGAGGTACTTGGCCCAGGCCGAGGTGTACGCCTCGTAGCACCCGAAGAAGAAGAAGTTGAACGGTACGTCGCGCAGCAGCAGCGCTGAGTAGCCGCGGAAGAGGCCCGGGATGCCCTCCTGGCGGAACACCTTCTGCAGGCAGTCGAATGGCCCATGGTACTCTAAGGATTGAGTGACAAGACAAGCATGCAAAGCTGTTAGCAGCAATGTACATTGTTGTTTTCAACACGACTTGCGCAAACAACAACAGCAAGGAAAACAAAGCGCACCTCCTTTGCCCAAGCGGCCGCGCTGAAACTGCAACTTGGACTTGATCACTTCTGCTGGCGTGATCGCCTGTTCCACAAGCGCAACACACATGAACAACACAAAACTCATAAGCAATACAACAAACACAATGCAAAACAAGCAAAGCAAACGTACCGTGGCCGAGAAGATGCCGGCGACGGCGCCCATGAGCGCTTCGTCGAGCGTCGTGAGCTGGTACTCGTCGTCCTGGAGCGTCTTGCGCGCGTGGAGCGCCAACACGGCGCGCTTGGCGATGCCGTTGGCGCTGAAGAGCACCGAGTTCTCGATGATGGAGCTCGAGAGCGCCGGCACGGCCCCCTTCCAGAGCGCCCCGACGCCTTCCTCGGCCGCGATGCGCCTGAAGCCGTGGACGACGCCGTCATACGTCTTCACGGCACCCTGCGTCTGCAGCCGCGTCTTCACGACCTCGAAAGGCAGGCCGGCGTACACGCAGCAGAACGCGCCCACGACGCCCGAGGCCGTCTCGCGCAGGTCCAGCATCTTGGTGAACAAGCTGCTGGTGCTTGGGAGAAGTTGGGGAGTGAGTGACGCAAACAACAACTTGAAAGGCAAAACGGCTCGTGTTTTTTTTATTGTGGCTACATTGCATTGTGCATTGGATTGTTGTTTGAGCTGTCGAAAGAGCAAGTTTATTTTATCTATTTCAGCCAATATAATTGGAGATACTGCATTTGTCATACTCTTTTATCCAATCAAATGGATGAATTGGGACTGCGTTATTGGTTTTAGAGGGGCATATTCATTTTTGAGTGGACATTTTGGGCTTAAAACGACAAAATAAGATTGCATTGTTTCAACGGGCCACTGTTCAAAGCACAATGCAAAAAACGAGCACGAATGGTTGCATTGCTGCAACTCAATCAAGCTCATCCATCGCAAGAGCAAGACGATGCTGCTGCGCCGCGTGCTGTCGCTCTCAAGCACTTGCGCAGCTACAGGCGCGCGCTCACTGCGCACTGGCCGCCGAGGCGTGCAGCGCAAGCAGCCGCCCATTAACAACGAAGAGCTACCAATCGCAACCGCAACGCAAGCGCTCGCAACCACCAAACAGAGACGCACAACAACAACAACCGCACCAACAAGACCGCTAGTCGTGCTGCCGCCGCTCATCCGTGTGCGCGAGCTGGCCAAGGCGCTCAAGCTGCCGCTGGAGGACGTGCTCAAGCGCGTGGCGTCGCGCGCACACCGCAAGCTGCACATGCGGTACGGCGATGACCGCTTCGAGTTCAAGAACGTCAAGCAGGTCGTCGTGCCCTTCGACTTGGCGCAGGACGTGGCGGCGCATTTTAACCGTGAGGTCGCCTACGACGCCGTCGAGCCCGAGTTCACGTCGCGCAAGCAGCGGAACCAGTTAACCAACAACAGCATGCAGCCGCGCAACCCGGTGATCGCGGTCATGGGCCACGTCGACCACGGCAAGACAACTCTGTTGGACACGCTGCGCCAGTCGAACGTCGCAAAGTACGAGGCCCACGGCATCACGCAGAAGATCAACGTGTCGGAAACGCATTTAACGCCAGCCCTCACGGCCACGTTCCTCGACACGCCCGGCCACTTCCACTTCTTCCGCATGCGTACGACCGCGGCCCAAGTGGCGGATCTGATTCTGCTCATTGTGGCCGCGGACGAGGGCTGTTTGCTGCAGACCGAGGAGTCTATCGGCGCCATCGAAGACTCGGGCATCCCCGTCATCGTTTGTATCAACAAGGTCGACGTGGCCACGAGAGAGCAGATCGAGCAGGTGAAACAGGATCTGCGAGGCTTTGTAGCATTACAGAGCTGTCCAGTGATCGAGATCTCGGCCAAAAGCGGACTAAACCTCGATGTCCTCAAGACCAAAGTCGCTGAGTTGGTCAACGAACCTAACGCGCAGAGCAAGCGACTTGTGGACGTAGGCCCGGACGCATTGGCCGAGGGCGTCGTGCTCGAGAGCATCGCGATGAAGGGCCGTGGGACTGTGCTGCGCGTGCTGCTGCGCAACGGCGTCTTGAGAAAGCAGAGCCACTTCGTCGCAGGCATGATCCACGGGGCGATCCGCAGTATCAAGAACTCGAGTGGCGAGGAGATCGCCAACGCACTGCCAGGCATGGTCGTGGACGTGATCTACGCCAACAAGTCCAAGAACGTGGACGCGCCCAACGAGTTTGGCTTCTTCGTGCTGCCCGAGGCGCGCGCCAAGCAGGTCATGGAGCAGAGGTGCGTGCGTTATGCATACTATATGCGGTTGGAATCTGTGGTTGTGTGACTGAGGACGCTTTCTAATGTGTGTTGGTTTGTAGACAACTGGCGCTGGACATTGAGGAGAGCCTGATTCCAGGCGGTGGCTACGACCGCTCGAGGCACCTAAGCGAGAATGGAGAAGAAGACGAGGATGACCTCTTCGACCTGAGCGAGGACGATCTGATTGAGACCAAGTCGGTGATCGTCAAGGCGGACGGCGCCGGCTCGCTCACGAGCATCCAGGACACGGTCGACGAAATGGTCGGCATCTCGGTACGATAAACCTCTATACTGTAAAATCTGTGGCCTCTGTTGGCTCGTGAGCTGTGTTCTAATGCCTCGTTATTATTATTATTATTAACAGACTGCGCGCATTGGCATTGGCAACATCACGACTAAGGACATTGACGTGGCGATCAACGGCAAGTGCCCGATCTTCGGCTTCAACGTGAAGCTCCACCCGAAGGAAAAGAAGCTCGCGGCGGCGCGCGGCGTGCGCGTGATCCTCCACTCGACCATCCACGGACTCATTGAGGACATCACGGCGTTCGAGAAGAGCACATAGAAGAGCACGAGAGAGAGCAGCACCATGCAATAGAACCACCAACAACGTATAACGTGGCAAGCAGCAGAGCAGGACCTTCACTCACGACTCGGACATGGGTACACTACGAGAGTTGCCAATCATTCCGGTGGTCGAGATTACTTAATCCATTTGACTCAGAGCGAGGTTCACGAGCTCCATCTCGGTATCGCCCACGAGCGTCGCGTCGTTCACGCGTCAATTTGGCAGCCTCTTTCTCTTTTGCCTTGGATGCTGTATGTTCGAGAGGCCTCGCCCATTGTAATAGCCACCACTGGTGCGTACTTCACCACTACCATCAGTGTTCTTGAACACCAGCGGCTACCCGAGCCGAACAACCCGAGCAGCACCACTTGGAGGCAGTGAGAAAGCCAACCAGGTCGGGTTGTGATCTCTCACCATCGCAACAGTAGCTGCTTGTTGGATACCATTTCGATCAGCACCGTCACGAGATTCAGAAACCGATCTGCCTCACCTCATCCAGCTCTTTGTGATGCCACTGGCGTTGATCACGCCAGTGGACATCTCCACAAGCCCTCGACGCCAGAGGTGGACCTCGAGGACTCCGTTCAACTCCCCTTCGCGCGCTCTCGCTGTTCCTCAGGGTCGTCATCCGATACAGCCACCACCACCTCCTTTGCTTTGTGGACGAGTCGCTGCAGCTGCTTGTCGCGAGCAGCGCGCTTCATGTCGACGGCGAACTGACTGCGCTGCTGACTCAGCCGCAGTTCGCGTGCTGCAAGCGACTGCACAAACTTTACACCAACAATGTCATTGAGCTGCTGGCTCTCGCTGCGGAGCTCAGCGAGGAGTTTCTTCTCGTAAAGCTTGCGCTTCTCGAGCGAACTCGCCATTATGTTTGCAAAGTCGACGCTGTAGACCTTCTTCACGTGGGCTCGGAACGCGTTGTTCTCGCTGATCGCGTCACTAGCACGCTGCTGCTGTGTCTCCTGGCGCTCGTGCTCGAGTGCAGCGTTCTGCAGGCGCTCGTTCATCGGGATATCTTCAAAGATCACGACGTGTCCGAGGTACTTGAACTCGTAAAAGTATTGACGCACAACGCGCTCAAAGCGGTTCTGCCATGCGGACTCGCCCATCGCAATGCGGACTTTGTCGGCAAACTCGTCACTGCCAATGGCTCTGATAGGCGAGTTGTCCACTTGGCTGCCTTGGTCCGAGTCCAAGGTCTCTTGACCTAGACCTAGGTCAGGCGGGACTGTCAATTGCTTCCACACACTGACGATCACTGGATAACAGAGGCTCTGATCCACAACCCATTCCTTCACCTCAGACGACGTGTACCCGTTTGCAAACGAAGTCTTGTACTGGTCCTCGAGTCGCCAGTGATCGCTCCACTTCTCCGGCAGAAACTTCACCGGGTTGCGTTCAATAGAGAAGAGTTCGAGCTTTGGCAGCAACTGCGCCAGCTCAACGGGCAATGCGCCCAGCTTGTTGTTGTACAAGTCGAGTTTCTTGAGATTTTGCTGGCATTTCTGAGCCATCTCCTTTGGCAAAAACTCGATCTGGTTGCTCGCGAGGTTGAGCACTTGAAGATTCTCAAGCTCGTAGACACAGGACTCCACTCTTGTGAGTTGGTTGTGGGACAAGTCTAGGTACTGAAGCGTCTGGAGCTCTTGTAGAGAGGTTGTGAGTGGGTTTGTAAGCCAATTGTGACTGCAGCTGAGCGTCTCGAGCGATTGCCAGAGGAGAATGGCCTCGGGCAGTTGAACGAGGCGGTTGTGCGACAGGTTGAGCTGTCGCAGTGAGCCTAGACACCCGATCTCTTCAGGTAGCTCGGAGATTTCGTTCCACGAGAGGTTGAGCTCTTTCAGGTCGACCAATGCACCAATTTCGAGAGGTACTCGCTTCAGGCGGTTGTTCTGGAGGTTGAGTCGCTGTAATGCGCCCAGTAAACCGATTATTGGTGGCAGGATCGTGACTTTGTTGCTGGACAGATAGAGTGACTCGAGCGACAGTAATTGACCGAGCTCTTCTGGTAGTTGCTCCAGTTTGTTGTTGCTGGCGTTCAGGACGACGAGTTGTCTCAATTCACAAAGTTGTGGAGGGAAATGGACTAGTAGATTGTGTTGGACATTGAGCTCCTGGAGTCTCTTGATCTTTCCAATCCCCACTGGTAACGAAGAGAGCGCATTGTGCGCGAGCGTAAGCGACCTCAGGTTCCCCAGCAGTGGGCCAAAGACGTCCTTGGCGATGCGTTTCTGCTCACAGGCGGAAAAGTCCCACGTGATGAGGCTCCCAAGCTGCTGGATGTTTCTCGGCAGTAGCTTTAAACCCGGGTTGCCTTGAATTTGAAGCCGCTGGAGTGCTGAGAGGTAGCCGATCGTCTCAGCGATGGACTCGAGGCAGTTGTTCGACAGGTTGAGCTCTTCGAGGGCATGTAAACTCTCGCAGCAGTTACCAAAGACTGTGAGTTTGTTGTACGCCAGGTTCAGGACCTTGAGGTACTGCAAGTGCTTGAGCTGATCTGGGACGACCTGGAGCTTGTTGCTATGCAGATCCAGGGTCCGGAGGTCACGTGCTTCGCCAATCTCTATCGGAAGGTCTTCCAGCTCGTTTTCGCTCGCATTGAGTGCCTGAAGTGCGAACAAGTGGCTGAAGATCGCACCAGGTAGAGCTTTTAGGCGGTTCTTGGACAGATCCAGAATCAATAGACTCGAGAGCGTGTTGAGCGCATCGCGGCCGTGATATAGTGCCACTGGGAACTCCTTTAGGTGTTGCCCACAGAGATCAACCACATCATCTCCCCATTTCGCCTTTTGTGTGACGATCTTATCCATTTTCAAAGCCATGTGCTCCTGCATGGCCTGCATCTCGTGGCTCTTGCGTTTCTCAGCCTCGCTGGCGATCTGATTCAGCAGCTTTCGCTCCTCTTTCGCCTGTCGCTCCTTGATCACGCGCTCCTTCTTGCGCGAGATCTTCTCCTGACGCTCTCGCAAAGCTTCAGTCGTGCGTGTGGAGGTCGCCGTGTGCCGCTGTTGGTTGTACAACCGCCGTTTCTCCTCTTGGTCAGCGTCGCGACGCGCTTTCTCGAGACGAATTACTTCGTCTTTCGCCCTGAGAGCGACCTGGAGCTCTTCGTGCTCTTCGCGAGCGATGCTATCGATTAAAACCTGTCGAAGGTGTTCAATCTCCTTGGATTTCTTCGCTCTCAAGGGCAATAGTGTGGAGAATAGCGAGCCTTTGGTAACAATATTGCTACTAGGCTTGCTGATGACGCTGTTGCCATCATCAGCTAGGCTCGGGACCGCAGTGGCTTGGACTGTTGCTATTGAGTTCGAGATGCCTCGCTTCTTGAGCTCGCTCTTGACGTCCGCGAGCTTCAGCCACGCGCTCTTGAACTGTTCTAGGTTGATCGTATGTGAGTTCTTTGGGAACTGGCGCCGGATGCTCTCAGCACCCGTTGCGCTTGTGCTGGGCACATTGAGCAGTTCGAGGGCCTTTTTGTATTCGAATACGTTGAGCAGCTCGTCGCGATCCGCGTCCATCTGGTAGAACACGTCAACTGGCGATAATATTGAAGCTGTTGAAGCGTGCAGCCGCAGGTAGTTGGTGATGTAGAGCGCGATGACGAACTCGCGCTCGTCGATATAGCCCCTGAGTTGTCATTCATAAGGCATACAATCACAAGGTTAGTACATTCGCACTGAGGCCTCAGTTCGATACTAAAATACCCCAGAGACGCACTTCTTCTGATCGTCCACGAGTTGGAAGAATCGCTTGGCCTTGGCCTCCATCAGATTGACCTTTCGGTACGCTAGCATCTGCTGGTACTCTGTTCAAAACCATACACAAGCGTAGGTTAGCCAAAGTCTGGTTTCAAGCCAAAGAACTGAGGGCTAGTCAGCCAGCCAACCTACCTTCAAAGTCGATCGAGTTGGACTTGTCCTGGTCAAACATCCGGAAGAGCTGCTTGGCGTTGCGCTGGAGCTCGTCGAGCGAGAGCTGCTCCTGGCTCTGGAGCTGGCTCTGCTCGATCTCCATCACGGTGCTCAGCAATTTATTCGACAACGTCTCCATCTCTAATGCGATTTGCTCCTGGGACTTCTGCGGCGGCGCGTAGGACTGGAAAGCGCCATAGACAAACACGAATGGCAGGACACTGGGCGGTTTCGCGGCCGAGGGCTTGCAGATCACGACCGAGCCAAAGGCCAGCGGGTCGAATACAAAGAGCTCCTGGTCAAATACTGTGGGCATGTGGCAACCTTTCCACTGTCCACCATCAGGCCCACAATCCAGCAAAATGGTCTCAGCATTGACCTCAACCTGCTTAAGCGCGCTCTTGTCGGCGTTCAAATCCCGTGTGTGAGAGCGTGAGAGCAGTACGAACGCTGGCAGGTCCTTCTCATTGCGGACGTGGACATTGAGGAACCGGAGCCAGTAGGTCGGTGATGAGGCATCCTCCCTCGATTTCTTCATTATCAGCTGTATTAGAGAGGGTACATTAGCGCACTTAGTGAGAGCGGTACAAGCTGAGCATACCATTGATAAGCTTTACGATAGGATGATACGTACCTGGACCTTTCCAGACTGAGCCTTGTCTGGGCCAGTGGCAGCTGACGTGCCGCGCCAGCCAACCCCACTGACGTCGCTTTTCGTCTTCTTCTGCTTGTCTCGGAACGGGTTGTTGGCCACGAGCGGCGGCGCGTAGTCACCGAGCGCGGCCTCCAGGACGATCGTCTCGTGCGCCATCCTCCTCTGCTGACTGCTTTTTTCAATCAAACGGTCGGCACAAGAGCTATTTTGAAAGAGAGAGAGAGACCGTCCGAGATCGCACACGATGCGTCAGCTCCAACTTGCTTGACTGGTCAATTTTGAAGGCGTGTGTCGGTTGTCGGGGCGTCCACCGCAGAAGTGTCTTCTTGATCTGAGCTCCAAATCTGTCCGGAACAGGTGGACACTCCCTGTTGGAGCACTTGGACCGACTCGTTTTGCCAACGGAAACACTGTGCGTGAAGCTCACCAGCAACATACAACAACTCAAAAAGTAAAATCACACAGTTTTAACTGGGGGGAGGGGGGCAAAAAATGTACGCGCGCGCGCTCACAGTTTATAAGAAAAAAATAGCGAGAGGCAGAAAAATAAAAAGGCGTGCGTGGGTGGCCTGAAGAGCTGCAGACGCGAAGTAGAGCGGCGCGCGTTCGAATATGGGGTAGTGGTGGCGTTTACATCCACGCGGCGAAGAGCAGCACGGCGGCGGACGAGACAGCGACAGTCGAGGCGACGCCCACGTGCGCGGCCGCGGACTTTGGCGCGGTAGTCGTGGGCGTCGACACGACCGACGGCGCTTCGCCCGCCACTTCGCCCGCGCTAGACGAAGCCTTGGTGGTCGGCTCGGGCGTTGGCTCGGGCGTTGGCGCGACCGTGGTGGAGTTGGACGTTGAGCCGTCCGCGACCGCGCAGGACGAGAACGCGACGAGCGAGATGCGCTTGGCCGGCTCGCCGTCCACGACGCAGTCGGGCGCCGAAGCCGCCGCCTTCTTCACGATCTTGATGCACTCGGCGTCGGCGCAGACCTGCAGCAGCGTCACTTCGCCCGCCACGAGGCTGTTGAGGCGCGCGCACTCGGGGGCGTCAGCGAGCACGGCGTCGAGTTTGGCGACCGTCTCGACCTCGGTCGACGTGCAGTTGCTGACGGCGGAGGCGCCCGAGGCGCAGCACGCGACCACAGCGGCGGCGACAAAGGAGAGCTTGGCGAGCGAGAGCATGGTGTGTTTGGTGAGCTTGCGGTGGGGACTTTCTTGCTTGTCTGTGTGTGTTGTGTCGGCGGCGGGAACGATTTGTAATGGACGTGAAATGTCAAGGGTCTCTTCAGTTGGGAATGGCTAACCACAGTACATCCTTGAAACAAATCTACTGATTTAATAAAGCTCAGTATGCAAAGAAGTTACTTGTACTTATTTAGCGGTTTCTATGCTTCCATTCTAAAACTGTGCTTAGACTTGATGTACTTTCCTTTCCTTTCCTTTTCTTTCGCATATCCATGTTGTTTCGTTGTTGAGGATGGGCAACGCTTCCAGCCAATGAAATGGCGTGGATTTTGGGATAAGCTTTTACCTTGATATTAAGTATCACATATATAAGGGATTTTATCATTTTATAAAGGCATTTATGTATAGTTTAAAGTAAACTTTACCAGATATGATCTACAATGTTTATAAAAAGGTGTTTGTTTAGGCAATCAATTTGGCTCACGTGACAACACTAGCAGAATCTGTAAACGAGCAGATATGGTGAAGAAGCGACCTTTGGCTCAGCAAAACCTCAGCAGCCTCCAAGACATGAGCTTCTCGGCATGCAATTCACACATCATTCCTGCACATCTGGAAAACATCGACTCTGGTGTATTAAAATTGAAGAGCACTGCTTGGTTGTAGCTCTGAGACCGTCCTAGATAGAGCTCTCCACGACGAGCTACAGTCCACAAACTCTCATGGTCCGGGTTGCAAGCTCAGTGTTGACACCTGCGCACGCCGCGTGCTCGTTCAGCCAGCCCAGCTACTCATAGAACACGCAGATCCACTCGCCACACTCGCCGACATAGACGACGTCGATCCTCTCGGTCGCCGCCGTCCTGGTGCCCACTGCCGCACTCTCCACGTGGTCCAGTCGAGCCGCCGCCCGATGCTCGTGCACCTCAAAGACTTCTTCAAACGGGCCGACGATAAACTCGAGCGGCTCGTCCTCGTCAAAACCGCCAAAGTCCTTTGGGGACGCTGGGCGGAGCGGACGCCGGAACACGACGCGGCTGCGCTTCGCGAGGCCGTTCTCGAAGAGCTGGATGAGCTCGGGCACGCAGCGACGCGCGCGGACGATGGCTGCCTGCGCGGCCGCAACGGCGGACGACTGCACGCTTCTTGGCTGCGGGCGACCGCGGGCAGCAGCAACAGCAGCAGATCGACGTTTTGCCTTCATTTTTGCACTTGCTTGCTTGCTTTTGGTCTGGGTTTGCGTTCTCGATATGTTGTCCAAATACAACACAGAAGCGACCCTTCGCACACAAAACTGGCAGAAGTGGGTACAAAAAAGCAAATTCAAACGGGCACACACACATTGGTGGCGGTTGATGGAAACCGACAGCCAACGCCCATTATTAGAAACAGAGGCACCATGCCACTTGCACACGCCTGCATGCATCGAGGCGTCATCCTGTTGCCATCATCATCATAACACCATCCCATTTCAAGTGTTGCGCGAATGTTGCACAATAAAACGGCGCGCTAAAAATAGCTGCTGAATGGTGGTACAATTGCACCAGGAGTGATGGTCGCTGCTGTTTTCTCTCAATTTTTTGAGCTCTCACACATTTGAATTTGCCAAGTGCAACCAACGCCACCAGCCTACCAGTGAAGAAGAGGAAAACGCCAGCCACGACGATGGTTCCTGAGCGAGAATGGCGCGGCGCAGGCCAGAACATGGATAAGCGGTGCGTCTCTCTCTCTATCTAGCGTATAGCTGCCTGACTCGTGGCACTTGCGTGACATGCCTGAGCTCACCCTCATTGCTCTCTCGTTGTATTGATGTTTTCTTTTGTGGATATGTGATGTGAATGCATGCAGGACGGCGCGCAAGGTGCACGGGAAAGACTTTCAGCGCGCGCTGAACGAGATCCGTACGCAGTTTGTGCGAGAGCACGCGCAGAAGCAGCAGCAAAACGACGACGACGTCGTGGCGGCGGCGCTGGGCAATGACCAAATCCACGTGTACGTGCGCAAGCGTCCGCTGCTCCCGCACGAGCTCGAGAAGAGCGAGTTCGACGTCATCTCGTCGATCGGGAAGCGCGAGATTGTGATCCACGAGTGCAAAATGTACAACGGTACGGAGCTCTTTGTATTGCGTTATGCTCGATATCCAGTGGCGTTATGCTAATATTTGCGTGATTGAATTTGTCTTAACCGGGTAGATATGTGTCACAAGTACGTTGTGTCACACCACCAGCGCTTCTCGACGTGCTACGACGAAAACGTCGACACAGAAGCTGTGTACTACGATGCCGCCAAGCACTTGCTGCTGCACACGATGGAAGGCGGCAAGTCCGTCTGCATGATGTACGGCCAAACCGGGTCTGGCAAAACGCACACCATGGGCGGGCTATTCCAGTACATCGCGGAAGATCTGTTCACTGAAGCAGTGGGGAATGTGGATTTCACGGTCTCGGTCTCCGCGGTCGAAATCGCTGGCTCGAAGTGCTTTGGTAAGATTGCGCATTTTCATGGATTGCCGGCATCAGGGTGTGTATAGATACTGACCAACACGCTATGATTTGTGTGTTTGTAGATCTCATCAATGACCGAAGCAAGGTGCTGGTGTGTGAAGACGCGGATGGGAACATCAACCTCTTGAACTCGTCCGAAGTTGAAGCAGACTCGACGAATTCACTCCTCGACGTGCTTGAGAACGTCAAGGACCTGCGTACGACGGAGTCTACGAGCGTGAATAGCCAGTCGTCCCGCTCGCACTTGGTGTGCTACATCAACCTCCGGTACCCCATCTCTGAGAGGAAGAAGGCGGATGGCGAGCGTGGAATGCTCTACGGCCAGATTGTGCTCCTCGACCTCGCTGGGAGCGAGCGCAATGCTGACAGCTTCAACCACGACGCTGCTCGCCGCAAGGAGACCATCGAGATCAACAAGAGCCACTTGGCGCTGAAGGAATGCATTCGTGCGATTGGGAGTGAAGACATCACGGGGTACGTCCCGTACCGCGCTAGTACGCTGACGCGAATTTTGAAAGGGTGCCTCTGGAGCAAGAACTCAAAGGCGAGTGTGATTGCCACGATCTCGCCCCTCTCCGTTGATACGGAACACACGCTCCACACGCTGCTTTGCGCCGGTCAGATGCTTGAGGATGCGCCACACATTAGCACTGAGCGAGTCGACGTAAAAGAAGAAGGCGAAGAGAGTCTCATCGTCCCGATTCGCGAGTGGGACAACGATCACGTCAAGCAGTGGATCGCATCGCTACGCAAGGGCGTGTTCCAGAAGTACCTTGCTAACATCAGTGGCTCTGTCGATGGTCGCATGCTGGTGCGATTCACGCTCATCCGGTTCAAGCAAATCTGCAACGGAAACGTTGTTGATGCTGGCCACTTGCTGAAGGCGTTGCGCGATGAGATGTCGGAGCAGGACAAGACTCTGAAGGCGAGACGTGAGCACAACGCAGCACGTCACAAGTAAGCAACGGCAAAGTCAGCTGGACAAGCTTCAGAGCCCACCTACAGGGAAGTGACTAACACATCATCACAACAGCAGCATTCAATTTAGCAGTAGCAATAAGTAGTAGCTTTCTATTGTCTCTAGAAATGGAGGATTATTCAAATTCGCAAACACACACTTTGTATTCAGAGCACCAGCATCGCTCAGCTCTGGTACTTCTTGCCGGGGATGTACTTGAGCGTGATGGCAGCGCCGAATATCGACACCAGCGCACTGAGCACGAGCACGGACGCGACGCCCCAGTCTTTTTCGATCATGCCAAAGGCCGCAGCGCCGACCGTCGCGCCGACCTTGCCGCTCGCCGCAGCGATGCCGTTGAGCTTCACGCGCACGTCTGCAGGGAAAATCTCGGCCGGCAAGCAGAACGTGCTCACGTTCGGACCAAAGTTCGAGAAGAAGAACGTGAGCGCGTAGAGCCCCAACAGCACGGCCTTGGCGTTCATGAGCTGCTCGTAAAAGACTCCGAGCACGAAGAAGAGGAGCGCCATCATGACAAAGCCCATGACCTGGATCGTCTTGAAGTTCAGTCTGCCAACCGCCAGCACCGTCACAAAGTATCCAGGAAGCGCGATGAGCGCGACAAACACCGAGCAGCGCGCGACGTCCGGCAGGTGCTTCTGCGAGTACCCAAACGCGTCTTCGAGGATGATGGGCGTGAAGATCACGTTACCGTAGAACGTGATGTCAAAGAGGAACCAGCCGAACGCGGCGCCAATGAGCTTGTGACGCAGCGACTGGTCCTCCCGGAGCGCGTTCCAAAGCCCCGGGCCGCAGATCTTGTTGTCTTTCTGCTGCGTGCTCTCCTTGGCATTGAACGCGCTCTGGAGCACAAAGAGACCCGGGAGTGCACCAATCGCGAGCAATAGCCGCCAGCCCAGAGCATGGGCGATGCGAGACTCGAGTAGCAGGAACGCTGTGAGTGGTGCTAAAAGCTGGCCGAGGCCCTGGAAACTGAACACCGCCGCGACGATCTTGCTGTTCGTCAGCGGGTCCTTGGTCGCCTCGGACGCTGTCGTCGCGGACAGCGGGTACACGCCGCCGACGCCAAGTCCGAGCACGAAGCGACACACCGCGAGCGTGTAGTAGATCGAGTCGACGCCCCAGGGCATGATCGCGCTCGCCAGTGCCCCACCGATCGAAAGCAGCAGTGTGAAGATCATGGCGCGCTTGCGGCCGATCGCGTCGCCAATGTACCCAAACGTGAGCTGCCCCATGATCGCGCCCACGAGCGAGCAGGACGCGACCATGGACGTGAGCTGCGGACTGGACGCAGGATACGTCTGTCGGATCATCATGAGCGCGTAGTTGATCACCGCCAAGTTGTACTGCAACGGACAGGCGCAGTCCGCACACATTAGTCAGTCAGCCAAATACCTGTGGCCCAGGAATGGTTATGAACTACGGACCACGTACCGCAGTGCTCAGGTTCGCGATGGCCGAGACCCAGATCTTGTCGCTCACGTGAAATCTGCGCTTCGGGTATTGCTGCTGTTGCTCTTCGAGCATGAACAGCATCTCTTCGTCTGCAGCGTCTCCACCACCTGCGACGCGCGTATGCCCGACACCAGCTCCGCCGCTCGTGCCGTATTTATCCCCAGCGCCCCGCTGTGGTGCCGGTGGCTTTGGGCTGCCGGACTCGTCTTTGATCTTGTGGTGGTGGCGCTGATTGCGGCCAAAGCCCCCTCGACCTTTGCCGACGAGCAGCGCGTCCACCTCGGTCGAGTCCTCGCTCGAGCGGCGCTGGTCGCGCCCAGAGCGCTGTTGTTGTTGCGGCTGCTGCTGCGCGGACACCACCAGCGGCTGTGACGAAGAGGACGACGACGACGACGCGGCTTCCATGAGCGCCGTGAGCACCGTGGGCGGAGAGGCAGCTACTGGACCACCGAAAGCGCGCATTCTTTAGCCAACTGAAGAGCTGCTGCTGATGGTGGTCACTCGGTCTCTTGATGAGTGAGTGGTGATGTGTCTCACTTACTTCGTAACTTCAGCCCATGACCTGCTCAACGCAAATAATAGATTTTGGCTCAGATTTCTCGTTTGAAATGCAGGTGTGTCAGTCACGCACGGACATCAAAGAAAAAGCTAATTCCTAGGAGCTGATTGGCTGAAAATGCATAAAATGCTGATTCCTGGGAGCTGATTAGCTGAAAATAGGTAGTCGTTTCGAATCTGCCCATCAAAACAAGAGTGAAGGTTGTTGTTGTAAGAGTTTATTATTTTGACTATCGGCGTCAACTGATTCGATCTGATTCTATCAAATGTATACTGAGATGCTGTCTAAAAAATCAAAGTCGTTTAATACTGATACTAATACAGGTCAAAGAAAAGAAAGAAAGCGACGCAGAAGCCACGTTGAAGATTCGATCAGATGGCTTTGGAATCCTGAGCCAGGATGATACTCTACCGTCCCAGCTACGCGGCCTTTGCTATAAGGACTGCTGCTGCTGTTGTGCCGAGCTCTCGACATCATGCATGACCCTCTGGTTGTCGCTCTCCACAATCTTGGTCTTGCTGGCGGTGGCGAAGTCGCAGCGGCCACCTCGGAACCCTCCTGACTTTGCCGGTGGCGCCTGGCTCCTGCTTGCAAGCCTCGTTCTCAGAGTCACTCGTGCTCTCGTTGTTGTTGGGGTCGTCCACGTGCTCACTGTCGCCATCGCCTGTGCGGTCGTTGTTGCCCAGTCCACTGGTTCCTGCCTCTGTCTCATTCGTGCTCTTGGTGCTCGGGCTGCGCGTGAAGATTGTCGGGAGGTACTTTATAAGTGCACTCTGGTACGACGCAGTGCGAACGCGCTTCTTCTTCTGATGCTGACGCTGCGGTTGCTCGTGTTCTTGTTCAGGATCCTCTGGCTCGGCCCGCTCAAGTTGTTCCTGCTTGCTCTCTTGGCTGTTGTTGGCTTTTGCAGGACTCGGTGGGCTCTCATCGTCGTTGTTGTCGCTTGTGATGGTGTCCTCTGGATCGCTGAGGTCACAGTAGCGTATGGAAGACAGCGAGCAGCTTCGCAGCTGATTAAACGTTGCGGATACAGACCGCTCGCCTAACTCGAAGCTTCGGCGCTTGGCATTCACGAGCGCTTGACAAGCACTCTGCAGGGTTTTAAACGCGACCGAGGCCTTGGTCGAACCGGCGGTCTCAGGAGCTGAGCCACCAGTCCAGGAGTTGCGTCTCGTGCTCGCTCTGTTGTCACCCTCATCTGCTACAGCAACAGCAGCAGCAGCAGGAGTATCTGAACTGTGTGGTGGGGCGTCAACTGGCGATGCGGCCCGGATGTCGAGCTCGTCGTCGTCACCATCTTCATCAGCGTCGCTCGTATCCTCAGCGGGCAGCACGTAGCTCCGCTGCACAGGCGAGTCGGCGTACGAGAGCAGTAGCGACCGAGTGAAGCGTGGCGCCGGAGCGCGCTTGAGTGGTGAGCACGCGGGCGTCTTGGGCATGGCTGTGCTCAAGTGAGGTGCTGTGCCTCTTCTGCTGGCGGCTGGCGGCGTTCGTGAAATCGAAGAATGGATCGAAGACTACCACGTGACCATCAGCTGTGAAGCCATTGTCGAAGACGGCCACCCACAGTGGCCATGGAGCTATTTCGGAACGCAACGAGCGAGCAAGGAGCTTTTTATCAAGTGGCGCCCATTAGCCATTTTAACACTGATGCGCCAATGAGCGCGATGCTCGCTTTGTCTAGCGTGGCCGTTTCGGGAGGTGGGGTTTCATGGCGAACATGCCGCACGAGTTCTCAAGAAACCGAGTTCCTTCAGATTTGCAATCGAGCACCAGGAGCAAATCCTTGCTGGGTCAGGTAATGGCACCACGAGTTGAAAATGCTTCTGAGCTGAAATCGCCAGAGTGAATCAAATCCTGTTGAGGCTGAAATTGGGTTTCGGACAACTCATCCAGCGAACTCCTTCCTACCTTCGCAAACACCAAATTCAACCTCGCACTCTTGTTTGTTTGCTTGCTTTTGTAATGGCTGGGCTGGACCATGCGGCGGCGACTGCCGACGGACAACATGAAATTGTTGATTTGTTTTGAGAGAATGCAGAATTTCGAGGGTAGCTGATATGTGATCACTGGCTTGAAGAAGACCACTGGCTCATTTACAGAATTCGACCGACAGCCGCGTGCCTCGGATGATTTCGATATCAGAGCTGCTTTTCACTGAGAATCCATCGCCCCGAGCAACTGACACGTGGCTCGAAAAGTGCGTATACGGGTGATTTTTGTTCTTGCGCAGCATTGGGGAATAATCTGTGTTGCCGTGTTGGCTTTTTATCAATCAGAGCACGCGGCGGAGCGAGTGGCCAAAAATCCAGAGCGCCAGTTTGAGCCCCCGCCGCGCTCGAGCTATAGTCATGGTTATTTTGAAGACGAGAAGCAACAGAGCTTTAAGAACACGCGTACGGCAATGTCTTTCTCCAAGAGCACCTTCGTCCTCTTGCGCTCAGGCGCGATCAATGGCACGGTCACGAAAGCGGCCTACGGGTGCGTGTTATCTACCCGCGGGAACACGACATACGTCACCTGCGAAGAGCGGTACGCGGTGGAAGCTCGTCGGCGACGATCACCTCGTCACTGCAGTTCCAAGAGAAGAAGCGATGATCACGAAGCCAGCGCTCCTCCTCTACGAGGCTGTGTTCACACAGCATGGCGGCGGTTACCGCCACGGTCAAGCGGTGGCTATCGATAACAGTGACGTGACATTCCAGCTATCAGACGGACGTATTCATGCGTCAATTGAAGACGTGGCGGTCGTAGCACCTGTCGTCGCCCTCTTTCTCGATCTTGTGCCACTCGATGAGGACGACTACTCGTACGAGGATGTGGCCAAGCTGCAACACACGGTTCTCACGCGCATTATCGGTCCTGGGCAAGGAACGACATCGATCAAGACCATCATGTACTCAATTGCCAAGCCAGGTGCTCATCACGACCCGAACATCATCATGCGCTGGTTCAACCCTGCCAACGGACAAGAGTGCGCCTTCAGGCTCCAATACGCCATCGACTACGCGCACGTCAGTGATGGGAACGACGTGCGACCTTCTCGCACGAAGAGAACAATCGACTCGGCGTTTTTCAAAAACCCACTGCACCTCTCTCCTCGGCGCAAGCTACTCGAGATCGGGAACACTAACGATTTTGTTGTCGCCACGAGTAACACGCGTCAACGTCATTTGACGTCGCGCCGTGAGCGTAGCACCAGCGTTGACGACCGAAGCAGCGACATTGGCATGTTTGATCCGATAGCTGACAATGACTCTGATCTCGACGAGCTCGAAGTAGAGCTGGACAACTCGCCACCGATGACTACGCCGCGCATCAAGAAGATTCACGCTCCTGAATCTGCGCCAGCTGTCAGTCATCGCCCTGAGCAAAGTACGTTGGACACGCAAAAGAAAACTCTGCGGCTCTTGTCAAATCATCCTGATCTTCTCCAGTACTACGTCTCGCTCATCCCAGCGTCAGGCCATCAAGTCGGCTCGTCTGATCGTTCAAGCGACGAAGTGGAGGAGCGCTCTCACTTCACCACTCATGGAAAGTAAGCCTCACGATACGAGCCAATCAGCGACTGGGAGCAAATAAGAGATCGATCTGACCACGACAAGATGAACCGATTCGCCTTCCTGCCCTCACTGTCGCAACGCAGAATTCATTCCAAGATTGTCGCGCCATCCCATCAAGGTAAGAAACCATCGTTGTTCGTAGAATCGTTGGTGAACTCGTAGGCGGTCGTCTTCCAGCCCCGTCCTGGTGTCCTGTGCCGTGTCTACGACTTCGCATTCGGTCTCCGCGGTCTATCGATCATGCATCGTCTCCTGTTCACGGATGACGCGAAGCCCCAGTGGATAAGCGAAGGTAACGTCAGCCTCCAGAACTTTGCGCCAAACGTGACTGCCCCGAAGCCAGCAACGCCACTCCAGTTCAGCGACATCACTGAGGCGACCCGCGCGCTCGTTCGCTCTGGGATTAAGTACTTCAACAGCGACGTGAATAGCATGATTGCAGCAGTAATCAGCCTGCTTCACGTGCTCGCCAGCGTGTACGACTGGTCACGCGACGACCTACCACACGTTGCCTATTTCGTCAATGCGACTTTCGAGTCGTTCAGGGCGTCCATCGAGTCGTATGAAGTCGATTGCCGCCAGGCCACTACCAACATGCAGCGTAAAATAACAATCGCGAACGGCACCGTTTAGCGTCTCCTGCGCGCAGCACAAGTTCGGCGCTCCAGGCGTATCGAATCCATGAACTCAGTGCGATCATCCGAGCGAGCACCGCAAATCAAGCGCGAAGGCAGTCAGCCACCAAAACGTGACAAGCCTTCAAAATAAATAATGGCTCTGATTCCGCGCCACAATGGACAGATAATTTGCTTGAAGAATCTGTCGCAAGAAGGGTGCAGCATACCCGCGTGCAAACGTTCACATGCTTCTCCAGCATCACTGGACTCGAAGTTGAAGGAACACGTGGTGCAACGGTGACCGGGCCTAAGCAGCGCATGCAAACGTCAGTGAAGCCAGCCGAGCCAGCCAATTCGCATCATGCTGTCGACCGAGATGCCGCACATGCCGACTCAGTTGAAGACGACCGCATTCGCCACGTTCAGACTGCTCGTCAGTCAGCGCATGCAATGGTCATCTCTCGCAGTTCGCCAGGGGAAGACAAGTTGGACACGGTGTAGATCGTCGACAGCGCAGCGAAGCCTATCACTGGCGTCAGCGGTCGCCATTCAGTCTAAGCTGGAGCACCGTCTGGCGACAGCTGATCACGGGCGCCAAAACTCGTTTCTGTCAGCCATTGACATTAAGAACGCACAGTCAAGAACAGCCCCTGTGGATCCGTTCTCACTCGATACGGAGTTGATGAACGCGGTATCTCAGTACATCTGCAGTACTGACGCAGAGCTGAGCGACGTGGTACGCCTTTTATGAGATGAAATTGCATTTGATCCTCGTCCGAACAAAGCTCTGGATGCAGATCTTTTGGAGTGGCTTCTTGTCGGCTATGAACACCGATATGTTCTAGTCAATATCGCGCACCACGGAATTGTTTCAAGCTGGAACCCAGTCGCAACGTCGCAGGTTCAGCCTCAGAAGAACCACAAGTCTACCCAAGTCTACTCACGCGCGCTTACGAGAAGTCTTTGTGATGGCCAAGAAAAATGACAGTATCTGATCGTGGACTCCGACATCCAATCTCGCTGGCAACAACTTCGCTGCAACCCGCTCGGGACCCATTGAGAAAAAAAACGTTGATCCAAACACCGAAGTGCGGCTCATTCATGACCTGTCATCACCACTCGGCAACTCGACCAATCGATAGTTCATGAAAGAGAGCGCGCCGTCGGTTCGGTTCAGCAGTGTCGTGCTACTTGCCCGGCAGATCGAGCGCCTGGCAGCCCAACATCCACAGCTTGCCGTGAAACTGAAGAAAGGGACATGAAAGGTGTCTTTCGCCATTTGATGGTGAACGCAGCTCACGTGCACTGGCTAGCTGCTCTACATCCAGTCTACAAAGCACTGATCATCGATATCGCGGCACCATTTGGTTGGTCCGGTTCGCCTTTCTACTATGACCCCTTCGAACGAGCGATCACCTGGCTGGTTCAACAAAATTCACCCGCGCCAGTCTCCACGAGTGCCGATACCGAGAGATTCTTCGGATTCGAGTGGATCGACGACCAGATTTTGATCGAGGTTGATCGCGGCGACCGTCTCCAGCTCCCTGAGGCAACTTTGCGTCATGCAATCCTCGCTGTTCTCGGGCCGCGGGCGATCAACGAATCCAAGTTTTTTGGCTGGGAATGCGAGCTATCCGCGCTGGGTCTGAATTGGAACACTGTCGCTCGCACAGTATCTGTTCTGGACGACAAGCTCACAAAAGCTCTCAAAAGAACGTCGGCGGTGCTGAATGCGAAGACCGCAACGAAGACCGAGCTCCTCCAACTTGTCGGCAGCCTTCGCTACATCAGCATTTGCGTCAGATCGACCAAACCGTTTTTTTCAGCAGCTGCATAACCTGAGCATCAAAGCCCCCAATTTTGGCATGGTTAAGCTGTCGCAGGACACAATCACTGATCTGAAATGGTTCGAGCACATTCTACAGCACGGACGGCTGGCGCACCTACCCCTTCATCTCATCGGGTCGGCCCCAGCTCCATATATCAACATGTTCATAGACGCCACCGACCTCGGTCTCGCTGTGCTGAATCCCTTAGTGAACGACTTCATCCAGCTTGCGTTCGACGACGAAGAACTGCGTACAATCCAATCAGCAACCGGCGAAAGGATGGGTTCGCGATCAACGTCCGAGAGCATTTCTGCGTTGCCTTGGCGGAGCTTATTTGGGGACCGCAGTGGCGTCAGCAGTTTGGGCCAGATATTCCCCACGTCATGTGCTACAGCGACAACATGTCGGCTATCGCGTGGACCAACTGCCTCTATAGCCCGAACCCGTCGAGCCAGGAGCTGAACCGCGCCATTGGCCTTGCCGAAGCAGTGCACGGCATTCGTCTCACTGTGGCGCACCTCCCGGGATGTCGGAACACGATGGCAGACGCAGGATCACGGGCTTTGAAGGAACCGCATTACTCAACGTGGACTAATCTGTCATCATCGTGGCAACAGGTACCAGTTCCAGCTCAATGGAGAAAAATCTACAAGACATTCTCTTCGACTTACAGTCCCAGTCACTGGCCAAAGTCGTCAGGTATCCAGTACTCGCAAACCTGGAAGCAGTGGTGTCGTTGGTGTTCGTGAATGTCGTACTCGCAGTGACTCGAGTCCGACCCGCAGTCGTTGTCATACAAGCTCGCGTTGTTCGCATCCTACTGCTTCACGGTCGGTTGGAACAACACTGGTACCGGCAACTCGCCTTCGACCATTCTGTCAAAAATCACCACGGCGCTCAGCGACATTTTGTGCTTCTTGGCCAGCTCCGAGACAACTCGTTGTTTTTCGTGATCGAGTTGATGTTTAATCGCTCCGTTGATCACTGTTGAAGTCGGCACGACGGCTGATGGTTGGATGTTGAGCTTTCTGAACGTCGTAGCAATAGCGGCATCCCGTCGCTGCTCATCGTCACGTAGTATGCTTGCTAGTTTGTCTTTAACTCACTCCCAGTGATCGACTGGCCTGGTGCTCATCTGCGAGAATGTCGCTGGATGACCGGGAGGAGATGAACTCACGTCAGCTGCGAGCGCAGCCGGCCTTGGTGGATACCAAGCTGCAACAGGATGACCAAGAGAAGCCGAGGTCATGTAAGCTGCGAGCGCAGCGGACCTTGGCGCGTGCCAAGCTGTTGTAGGACGACTTGGAGTCGATGCTGGCGGAGGCCGAGCGATCTAAATTTGATTCGGTGATTGGCCGACGCTCGTTTGACCTTGCACAAAATCCTTTGCAAGCGCAGTCGATGCTGTTGAGGAGCCAGCGTCCACACCGAAACTTGAATTAAACGAGCGCCTGTGTTGAGTGGTCGGTCCGTAATCACGCTGCGATCTGGCAGGACGACCACGGCTTCATTTCATTCCCACTTTGTCGCTCAATCCCCCATGCTCTGTTTGAGGTATTGCATAACCACTTGCGGGATCGAACTCGGGATCTTGTGGACTCTGTGCTTGAAGTTGCAAACACCTTCTTCTTGCGGGTCGCAGCCCTTTTTCGAAAGATATATCAGGCAGACCTCTTGGCCGTTCACTAGCGGGGTCTCGTCGCTGGCGTTGGTTGCCAACTCGACCAGCTCTTCGCTCTCGTGCGTGTTATCTTCGACAGTGTCGTCTACGTCGTAGAAGGCTAGCCGACGCGTCTTCGTCTGTCGTTTGGTTGGCACCTCCTTGCTTGTCTCATGAGGTCTCTTTGTACCAGCGCTCAGTTCGGTGGCACCGGGTTCACGGCAGAAGCTTTGTCCCACCGATCCACGGAGTGCGCGTGGCATTCTGACGTGACCCTCGATGTACATTACGAAGTTCATCACGTGCTGGGTCGAGGGTGATGCCGCTGAGCCGCTCTCTGGGTCGATCCAGCTGACTCGGTCATCATCTCGCAACATAATGCCGTCTTCCAGCTCGAGGTCGGCTAGTAGCTCAGACAGTCGCTTCGGCGGCTGCGACTCCTCGTCGGTGACGTCCAGGAGAAGATCCATGCACGCGCTGTGAAGCTTGCGGAGCCTGTCCACCATCCAAGCCGCAGTCGGCCAAGCGCGGGCTCCGAACACCATGGCGACGACAGGATACACCTCCCCATGGACATGTCGAGGTGGTACAGTATAGAGCTGATTGTCATGCGCAATCACCAGCGCTTTGTCGTCATATTCGACCACTTGTCCGTGCTGGTAGGCGCCGTCCACGGTGGAAAGAACGCCCCTTCGAAGTAGAAGCCCGCGGCGATGGCCCTTGAACTCTCGCTTGGTGACCTTGTGCGACTCGGCCAGCGCCGTGGTGACCGATTGCACGCGCAGTGTTTCCGACTCTGGGACGTCCAGGTGCACTATGACACGCCCCGCCGTGATGCTCACGACCAACACATAGCAGGAATACTCCATGCCTTGGGGCAGGTCTTCAGGCAGGAGCAGCAATGCGTCGTTCTTGAAGAGCTTCAGCATGGCAGAGGTCGGAGAGTTACTGAGTTCGCAATCGGGATCGAATTCGAGAATGACTGCATCTCTACTACTTGCGCTTTGGAGCCCGACAGAGCGGTTCCTAGACAGTCGCGGCCGAGCGGTCGCTGCTGCGGCCCGTGGCGCTTCGCTGGCCCGTGTGCGACCCTTGGTACTTGGATCTCGGCCGCGCGCTCAGGATTGCGGGAAGGGCGGGGGGGGGGGGGGGGGG